>PVIA01000602.1:290924-402429 GCA_004024845.1 Tonatia bakeri | reverse complement strand
TTTTTTTTTTTTTTTTTTTTTTTTTTTTTTTTTTTTTGGTCTGGGAAGTTCATCTTTCCTTTGATTCTAAATGATAGCTTTGCTGGGTTGTAGGTACCTGCTTTTCATCACTGTGAATATTACTTGTCATTCCCTTCTGGTCTCCATGTTTCTGCTGAAAAATCAACTGACAGTCTTATGGGAGCTCCCTTGGAGGTAACTTACTGCTTTTCTCTTGCTGCTTTTAAGATTCTTTGTCTTTAATCTTTGGTATTTTAATTACGATGTGTCTTGGTGTGAGCCTCTTCAGATTCATCCTGTTTAACATTCTCTGCACTTTTGGACTTGTATATTTCCTTCACCAGGTTAAGGATGTTCTCTGTCATTATTTTTGCAAATAAGTTTTCAATTTCTTGCTCTTTTTTCCCCTTCTGGCACCCCCATGATGTGTATGCTTGAAGCTGTCCCAGAGTGTCCTTACACAATCTTAATATTTTTGTTTTTTAAACTTTTTTAAATATTTGATTTTAGAAAGAGAGAAGGGGGAGAGAGGAAAACACTGATTTGTTGTTCGACTTATTTATGCACTATTGGTTGCTCCTGTATGTGCCCTAACCAGAGACTGAACCCACAACCCTGGTGTATCAGGACAACCCTTTGACCAACTGAGCTACCCAGCCAGGGCTGGATTCCTTTTTGTTTATGGTGTTCTGATTGGATGTTTTTTACTTCCTTACTTTCCAAATTGCTGTTTTGATTCTCGGCTTCATTTACTCCACTGTTTATTCCCCGTAAATTATTCTTCATTTCAGTTCGTGTATTCTTCATTTCTTACTGGTTCTTTTTTATTGTTTCCATGTCTTTTTTTAAATGCTGCTGAAGTTCTCTCCTAGTTCATCTACTCTTCACCAAGTTCACTGAGCATAATATACTTATAACCAGTGTTTGGAACTCTGCATCTAGTAGATTTCTTGTCTCAATTTTAGTTCTTATCCTGGAGTTTTGTCTGTTCTTTCATTTTGGACATGGTTCATTATCTCATTTTGAGAACTTCCCTGTATTTGCTTCTAGGTAGAACTGCTGCATCTTGCAGGCTTGGAAGAGTGGCCTCATGTAATACGTCCAGTGGCCAGTGGCATAGCCTCCCCATTTAGGGGAGGCTGTTCCACTGGCAAAGCCTCCCCATTTACCTTAGCTGGAACTCCAGGTACACCTCTACCCATATGGGCTCTGTACACCCTCCTGTTGTAACTGAGCCTTGATTGTTGTTGGTATGTCAATGTGATTTACCTGCAGATTGATTGACTGCAAGGACTGGCTACTACCACCATGCAGAATCAGCTGTGCAGGGCCCAGCCCACTGAGCAGGACTTATTTCAGCAGGGCTCTGGGGCCTGCTGAGTCCACCCCTTGGTATGCTGCTTGTGGAGGTGGTTGGGTAGTACTTCAACGTGGTCTAAAGCTCCACCTGTTGTGCTGGCTCTAGAGCCTCCCAAGAGGTGCAGGACAAGGTCAGCCAAACCCTGTGTTCTGCCCATGGCCACCTGTCACGAGCTGCAGGTGATTTACAAATGGCTGCTACTTGTGCTGGGCTTGGAGGTGCCCAGGAAAGGCCATCCTACGAACTAAGGCCAACTGCTGTTAGTGCCAGGCCTGGAGCCACTTAGCAAGAAACAGAGTTCACCAAGGCCAGAAGCTGCTTGTTTAAGAAATTTTAACAAAGTCTGAAACATAAGCCAAGACAGGCCATTTGTATGGAAATGCCACTAGAAAGAGCTAGGGTAGGCCCACAAGTTGGGTGGGCGGGATACCAGGGAATCAACAGGGTGAATCGAACAGTGACAGACAGGTTGATAGAGATTCAGATATGGCACCCAACTGCCAGTTCTGTAGGATGACTCAGAAAAGGAACAATGATCTCTGTCAGCACTTCTGTCTGGGAGAAAGTTGCCCAACCAGCACTTGCCCTGATGTCAGACAGTTCAATTCCTCCCTGTATGTCCCTGATGCCTTTCAAGCTACTGCCCCAGTGCTCAAGCTCAGAGCAAGTAAGTCTTAGCAAGTCTATGCATGGGCCCTTTAAAAGGATCTGCCCAAGACTCCAGAAGCCCTCCGTCTCCCCCAGCCCTAATCCTCACTGGTTTTTACAGCCAAAAGTTATGGGGACTTCTCTTTCTGGCTAAGGGGTTTGGAGTGGGGCTAGAACTCCTCCTTCCTAAGGAGCAAACTCCACAGCAGAGATATCTCTCAATTTTTATCCGCCACAAATGAGTGGCACCAGTCCGTTCCTAATCTCCACCTCTGCTACCAGTCTTGACGTGGCTTCTTTATATCCTCAGTTGTAGGACTTCCGTTCACCTATGGCTAATATTATACTTAATGGTGAAAGACTGCTTTCTCCCTAAGATTGGGAAGTAGATGAGTATATTCACTCATTAATTATACATACTGTGGGAAGTTCTAGGCAGTACAAAAAATACAAGAAAAGGAAATAAAAGGCACATAGATTAAAAGGGAAGAAATAAAACCACCTATTTGCATGTGATATGTGTCTTTGTAGAAAATCCTAAGAAATCTGTCCAAAAAAAAAAACCCCAACTCCTAGGATAATTCTGCAAAGTTGCAGGATATAGGTCAATGTACGAAAATCAATTATATCCATATACTAGCAATTACTACACAAACACAAAAATTAAAATCCAAAACAATTTATAATCATTAAAAAAAGAAGCCCTGGCTGGTGTAGTTCAGTGAATTGAATATGAGCCTGCAAACCAAAGGGTCACTGGTTCAATTCTCAGTCAGGGCACATTCCTGGGTTGCGGGGCAGGTCCCCAGTAGAGGGTGTATGAGAGGCAATCACACAATGATGTTTCCCTCCCTCTCTTTCTCCTTCCCTTCCTCTCTCTCTAAAAATAAATTTTAAAAATCTAAAAAAAATTATTTAAATATAAATCTAATAAACCTGCAAAGTACTTGCATGCTAAACAATATACAACACTCTTTAAAAAAATCAAAGATTAAATAAATGGAGAGACATACCATGTTCATTAACTGGAATTAAATGTTTACTTAGAATAGTAAAGATGTCAATTCTTTTCAAATCAACATACAGGTCTAATGCAATTCCTATGAAAACTCTACCAAGATGTTTTTGTAGATATAAACAAGGTTATTCAAAATTTATATGGCAAGGTAATAGAGCTATAATAGCTAAAATAATTTTGACAAAGAAAAAGTAGGAGAAGTCAGTCTACCCAATATCTAGATTATATAGGCACAGGAGTCAAGACCATGTAGTCTTGATAGAGGGTTTCACACACAGATCACTGGAACCCAGAAACAGACCCATACAAATATGCCCAACTGATTTTTAACAAAAGTGCAAAAGCAATTCAATGGAGGAATAGCCTTTCGAAAAGTACTAGAAACAACTGAGCATCGGTAGGTGAAATAATGAAGTCATTCTAAGCTTCACTCCTTATACAGAAAGTAATCAAAATTGAGTCACAGACTGTTAAATATAAAAGGTAAATCATGTAACTTTTAGGAAAAAACATAGGAGAAATTTTTCAGAATCTACCACTAGGTAAACAGTTCTTAAGAGCTGGCACCAAAAACCTGATCCATGAAAAAAACTGATAAATTGAACTTCATTAAAATTAAAAACTTTATCCCATGAAAGAGGATGAAAAGACAAGTTACTGAATGGGAAAAAACATTGTGATAAAGGATGTGTACCTAGAATATAAAAAGAACTCAAACTCAAAAGTAAAAAAAGCAAACAGTATGATTAGGACATGGGCAAAAGACATGTAGAGACATTTCACCAACAAAGATATACAAATGATAAATAAGCACATGAAAAGATGTGCAATATCGACAGCCATGAGGGAAATGCAAATCCAAACACAATGTGGCCCTGGCTGGTGTAGTTCAGTGGATTGAGTGCAGGCTGCGAACCAGACATCGCAGGTTCGATTCCCAGTCAGGGCACATGCCTAGGTTGCAGGCCATGTCTCCCAGCAACCGCACATTGATGTTTCTCTCTCTCTCTCTCTCTCTCTCTCTCTCTCTCTCTCTCTCTCTCCCCCCCCTTCCCTCTCTAAAAATAAATAAATAAAATCTTAAAAAAAAAAAAAAACACACAATGTGGCCCTGGCCAAGTAGCTCAGTTGGTTGGAGCATCATCCCATACACCAAAAGGTTGAGGGTTTGATCCCCAGTCAAGTGGCTTAGGGATGGCAACCCATCAATGTTTCCCTCTCACATCGATGTTTCTTTCTCTCTCTCTCTCTCACAAAATCAAATCAATAAACATATCCTCAGGTGAGGATCAAAAACAAAAAGAAAAAAACCCCCGACAATGTGATGTACTACACACCTATCAAAATGGCTAAAATAAAAAACAATAAAAAATACCAAATGCTGAGAATGATATACAAAAAGGAGGTCACTTTTACATTGCTGGTGAAAATGTAATACAATGCAGTACTCTAGGAAGTAGTTGTGAGTTTCTTTAAACATGCGACTGACATATGACCCAGAAAAATGTTCACATAAAAATTCAGTAATCATAGTGGGTTGAATAGTGTGAAAATGCAAGTCCAGATAGAAACTCAGAATATGAACTTTTCTTGAAAGATTTTATTTACTTACTTTTAGAGAGAGGAAAAGGAACAGAGAAAGAGAGGGAGAGATACCCATATGTGAGAGATACATGGATCGGCTGCCTCTCACACACCCCCAACTGGGAACACGGCCTGCAACCCAGGCATGTGCCTTCACTGGGAATCAAACCAGCAACATTTTGGTTCCCAGGCCAGCATTCAGTACACTGAGCCACACCAGCCAGAACTGAACTTATTTATAAATAGGGTCTTTGAAGATACAATTAAGATTGAGGTCACAAGGATTAGGGTGGGCTCTAAACTAACTGATTGCTGTCTTTATAAGAAAGGAGAGAAACATCTGAATACAGAGACATGGAGATTAAGTGATGTGTCTACTAGCCAGAAAAGAGAGTGCAATTCTCCCTTAGAGCCTCGGGAAGGAACCAAAGCTGTCAACATCTTCATTTCAGATTCTGAGCCTCCAGAATCTGAGATAATAATTGTGAGAGAATAAACTTGTTATTTTAAGCCCTTCAGTTTGTGGTAATTTGTCACAGAAGCCCTGGGAAATTGATACAATAATGTATGACTCTTTTAATATACTCTGGATTTGATTTACTAATATTAGCTCCTTTTAAATGGAAGAGGAACTTAGTGTGATGTAAGGGTAGTACAATATAAAACTGTCATTGAAAACATATGACTGAGGAAAATAGGAATGATAATAAAATAATAGATAATAAAATGTTCAAAAACAAATGTTGGTAACAGTAATTCATCACATTGGTAATTTGTCTAAAATATGAACCACTTTAGATAGGGTTTTTAAGGTTGTATTATTCCTAAAATCTACCTCTAAATTATACTTATAATAAACTTCACCAACCCAAAAAACACAAAACCTCTTTTATGAATGTCTTTTATTACAACCCTTACATTTATAACTACCTTTAATTCTCGATAAAGACAGTGTTCAAAAAACACCATTAAAATGATAATGCATCACAAAGCTACAGTAATCAAAACAGTATGGTACTGGCATAAAGACATACATTCAGACCAATGGAATACAATAGAGAGCCCAGAAATAAACCCTCCCACATATGGTCAAATGATTTTCAACAAGGATGCCAAGACTATTAAATGGGAAAGGGCAGTCTTTTCAGAAAATGGTGCTACATAGCCACATGCAAAAAATGAAGTTGTAGCCTTCCTTACCTCTTCTCATATACAAAAATTAACTCAAAACAGATCAGAGTTAAATGTAAGAGTTAAAACTATAAAACTCTTAGGAGAAAACATAAAGGAAAAGCATCATGACATTGGAATTTGGCAATTTCTTGGATATATCAAAAGCACAAGCAACAAAAGTAAAATATAAACTGGACTTCATCAAAATTAGAAATTTTTGTGTATCAAAGAACACACTATTAACAGAGTAAAGCCGGGTCTGGTGTAGCTCAGCATATTGAGCACAGGTCTGTGAGTCAAAAGGGTTGCTGGTTCGATTCGCAGCCAGGGCACATGCCTGGGTTGCAGGCCAGATCCCTGTGGTGGGGGGGGGGGCGTGCGAGAGGCAAGCACACATTGATGTTTTTCTCCCTCTCTTCCCCTCTCTCTAAAAATAAACAAATAAATCTGTAAAAAAAAAGAGTGAAGCCCTGGCTGGTGTAGCTCAATGGATTGAGCTCGGGCTGCGAACCAGGCATCGCAGGTTCAATTTCCAGTCAGGGCACATGCCTAGGTTGCAGGCCATGTCCCCCAGCAACCACACATTGATGTTTCTTTCTCTCTCTCTCTTTCTCTCTCTCTCTCTCTCTCTCTCTCTCTCTCTCTCTCTCTTTCTCCCTCCCTTCCCTCTCTAAAAAATAAATAAATAAAATCTTAAAAAAAATGTTATACATTATATAAAAAAAAGAGTGAAAAGGCAACACATGAAATGGAAGAAAATATTTGTGAATCATGTATCTCATATGGGATATACAAAATATATAAAGAACTTTATATATACAAAATATATAAAGAACTTTAAAAAAGAAAAACTACAACTGAACAACAAAAAAAACACAACTTGATTAAAAATTGGGCAAAAAATTTGAACAGTCATTTCTCCAAAGAAGATATACAAATGGCCAACAAGCATATGAAAATATGCCCAATAGCACTAATCATTAGTGAAATACAATTCAAAACGACAATAAGATATCACCTCACTCCTATGAGAATGCCACCATTAAAAAAAAAAATGATGATGATGATGAAGAAAATAACAAGTGTTAGTGAGGATATGGAGGAATCA
Source organism: Tonatia bakeri (assembly GCA_004024845.1). NCBI lineage: Eukaryota > Metazoa > Chordata > Mammalia > Chiroptera > Phyllostomidae > Tonatia > Tonatia bakeri. The sequence goes on along the minus strand of PVIA01000602.1, from coordinate 395,538 downwards.
GAACTCTTGTACACTGTTGGTGGGAATGTAAAATGGTGCAGCCGCTACAGAAAACAATATGGAGATTCTACAAAAAATCAAAAATAGAATTATTCTATGATCCAATAATTCCACTTCTGGGTATATACTCAAAATAACTGAAAGCAGGCCTCAAGGAGATATTGTACATGTTCACAACAGCCTTATTTACAATAGTCAAGAGGTGGAAGCAACCCAAGTGCCCACTGAGATAAATGGATAAAAAGTGTGACATACTACCAATGAAATCCTATTCTACTCAGCCTTTAAAAAGCAGGAAATTCTTCAATATGCTACAATATGCATTAACCTAGAAGATACCATGCTATGAACAAATACTGTATGATGTATGATTCCACTTATATAAGGCACCTAAATAGTCAAATTCAGAGACAGAGTATAGAATGGTGGTTGCCAAGGGCTGGAAAGATTGAAAGATAGGGAGTTATTGTTCAATGGGTACAGAGTTTGAGTTTTACAAGACAAAAAAAGTTCTGGAGGTGGATTAGTATATTCACAACAATGTGGTTAAAAATGGTTAAAATGGCAAATTTTGTGTTATATGTATTTTGCCACAATAAAAAATGTTATATAAAAAATTTAATATATATAAAAAATTTTTAATATTAAAACATTTTAAGGCAGATCTATTTCATTGAATTAGAAATGTATCCACCATATGATTATGAAAAAATAAGCTACTAAAAAGTATGTATGTAAGGTCCTGGCTGGGTAGCTCAGTTGGTTACAGCATGGCCCCATACACCAAGGTTGCAGGTTCAATTCCCAGTCACAACACATACAAGAAACAAACAATGAATGCATAAATAAGTGAAACAACAAATCAATGTTTTCCTCTCTCTCCCGTTCTTCTTCTCTTTCTCTAAAATCAATAAACAAAAATAAATAAAAATACCCAAGCTGGTGTGGCTCAGTGCTTGAGTGCCACCCTGCGAACTGGGGGGGTCACCAATTTGATTCCCAATCTAGGGCACATGCCTGGGTTGTGGACCGGGTGCCTGGTGGGGAGCGCGTAAGAGGCAACCACACATTAATGTTTCCTTCTCTTTCTCTCTCCCTTTCCCTCTCTAAAAAATAAAATAAATAAAATCTTTTAAATAAATAAAGCATGATTAACCCTTTTTAATGTTCATATGCATAACAAAAGCCTACAATCACTTATTTGATATTTATTGCATGCCTACTATCTATATGTCAGGCACTACTGCAGGCCCTAGAGATAAAGCAATAAATAGAGCAGACAAAAATCTTAACCTTTATTACTTTACATGTTACTAGGAAAAAGGGAAAAACTTAAAAATATAAATTGGGTTGACTATAAGAAACTGACATTACATAGGTAAAATAACTAATAACTGGTAATTTCACATGGTTCAACTTAATAACCTGTTTTGTAATGATGAAAATACACTAGGGGAAGTTAAATCAAAAGTGTATAAAAATTCCCAGATAGGAGGATAGCAATTTTTAGATAGCAGGGGAAGAGCTCACTGAAAAGGTAACATTTAATACAGGAAAGATCAGAGTGAGGTAAGAGGATAAACCATGAAGGTATTTGGGAGAAATGCATTCTAGAAAGAAAGCAAAGGCCAGAAGGTGAGAGCATGAATATTAAGTTCTAGAAATAGTATAGATGATATCCCAGTTAGAATGGAGTAACCAAATGCTACAAAATAAACTGTTAACAGTAGTTATCTCTGGGATGGCATTTAGAGATTTCTCCATTTGATCTTCTGTATAGTCATATTACATTAAGCACATATTACTTTTATAACCAGAAAATGCATGATCCCAATTTTTAAAAATGAAAATGGGAATATGTGCCTGTGTGTGTAGCACACAATGAAAATCTGAGATAACACAGATCACCCACTAAAGTTAGATAAATCTGGATTCCAATCTTAGGGTTATACCACTTAGCACTTGTATGACCTTGGGCAAATTACTTAATCTCTCTGAGTTTATCTGTAAAATGTAATAGTACCTGCCTTTGTGGAAGATTAAATTAGATACTGCATGTGAATCAGATACTGCATAGCACCTGACATATTGTAAGTACTCCTTAAATAGTAGCTTTATTAAAATATATCAAACACCAAAATGCTAACTGATTTTGCAGTTATTAATTTTTAGTTACAAAATATATAAAACAGTATGGATATGCAGAAAATCAAATGTAGAAACCTCTAAAAATATTCAAATAATACCAAATCTAAAAGTGAAAAGTAAAACCCTTCACACATATACCCCAATCCCACTTTCCCCCATGGATAAATGCTGTTAACATTTTTATATGAATCCTTTCCATCCTTTTTCTAATACATTATATTTATTATACAGTGTTTGGTAACTTTTATATTAAAAAGGGGAGAGATCACATTACATCTCTTCTGAACATGTTACTTTTTCCATGTAAAAATATATCTTAGGAAGTATGCCATGTCCATAAATACAGAGTTGGCTCACTCTTTTTAACAGCTATATCATATTTCACAGTACAAATGTAAATACAGGGGTGGGCAAAATAAGTATACAGTTGTAAGTATGTAAAAGAGTTTATTCTTGTACTATTTATTAATTACTGTATTATTTTCCATAAGAACCTGTGCATTTATGAAATTCATATTATCACTATCATAAATAATATTTCAATAAATATCCCTGTATATCTTTAAGCACAGGTGCCAGTAGTACTTCCATACTAACAAATTTCTGAATGACTGGCTGAGTCTAAGGGAGCACATTTAAAACTTTGCCCATTACCTGCCAAAAAAGTTATACCAATTAAGAGCATTACCAGTGTCAAACTGTCCATACCTCCACCAGTACCAGGTTTTGGTAATCTTTTGAATATTTTTTTTAAGATTTTATTTATTTATTTTTTTGCCCTGGCTGGTGTAGCTCAGTGGATTGAGTGCGGGCTTCGAACCAGGCATCGCAGGTTCGATTCCCAGTCAGGGCACATGCCTAGGTTGCAAGCCACGGCCCCCAGCAACCGCACACTGATGTTTCTCTCTCTCTGTCTCTCTGTCTCTCTGTCTCTCTCTCCCTCCCTCCCTCCCTTCCCTCTCTAAAAATAAATAAAATCGTTAAAAAAAAGATTTTATTTATTTATTTTTAGAGAGAGGAATATGGAGGGAGAAAGAGTAGGAGAAACATGGATATGTGAAAGAGAATCAGTGATCTGTTGCCTCTTGCACATGCCCCAACAGGGACAGCCTGCAACCCAGGCATGTGCCCTGACCAGGAACTGAACTGGACACCTTTCGCTTTGCAGGATGACAACCAACTGAGCCACACTGGTCAGGGCAATCCTTCAAATTTTTACTAAATTTTTAGGTATAAAATGATCATCACTGTTGATTTAATGTGCACTCCCCTACTGTTATTAAGATTACATCTTTTGGGGATTTTACTTACTTTTAGAGAGAGGAGAAGGCTGGGAGAGAAAGGGAGAGGAATATCAATGTGATCAATGTGAGAGAGAAACATGGATCGAACCTGCAACTCAGGCATGTGCCTGACTGGGAACAGAACTAGCAACCTTTTGCTTTGCAGCATGACGCCCAACCAACTGAGCCACACCAGTCAGGGCACATGGACCTGGCCTGCAACTCAAGCATGTGCCCTAACCAGGAATTTGAACTGGTGATCTCTCAGTTCACAGGCTGGCACTCAATCCACTGAGCCACACCAGCTAGGGCCAGATTGAATATATTTTTATGTGTTATTGACATTAATTTATTCTATTTCATCCTGTAAATTTTAAATAGTTAACTTATATAACTTTCCTAAGAAAAAGTAGAGTTTTCACATATAAAATAAAGTTCATACTTTTAGTAATAGGTTTACATAGGATCTAAGAGTTAGAAGAATTTAGAGAAAGAAAATGACTCTGACATGGTTTAAATTAAGGTCTGGCATAGTCCCTAGCACAGAGAAAGTCCTCAATAGGAAGGAAAAAACAAAAGAAACAAGACAGGCAGGCAGCTAGTCAGGAAGTTTCAAAAAGGCAGGTCCAACACTGGGCCCTCAAAAAAAGTAAAGGAGGCATTCACATAGACAAAAAGACATGAGCAAATCTTTAAGAGAGGTATGAAAATAGCTGTGATGAGCTGTAGGGAAACAGTCTTATATAGAGCACAGAATCTATATTTGGGAGAAAAAGATGTCAAGTGTTACCCAACTGTGAGGGGGCTTGGCATGCCAACATAAAATCTTAGATTTAATTAAACAACTGAGAGACAAAAATATACCATTAAATCAGAGCAACAAAAAGAAAATGTAAATTAAAAGATTAATCTGACAGATTTAAAGTTTAAAGTAATAGAATCAGGGATTTGAATTAGGCTAATCTAAAAATGAGGTGATAAAGGTCTAAATTAGTATGCTATCAGGATGAAAAAGTAATCTCCTAAGATTGTAAAATATGAAGCTTCTGAATAGGGATGGTGAGTTAAATGTATACATCTACTTTCACTTTCTTCCTCACTCCCCAAATAGATATAAAGGAGAAAACAAGGAAGACACAGAACCACATAGATGGAAAAATAAACAGAAGGAAAATCCCTGGCTGGTGTAGCTCAGTGGATTGAGTGTGGGCTTGTGAACCAAAGGGTCGCTAGTTCGATTCCCAGTCAGGGCACATGCCTGGGTTTTAGGACAGGTCCCCAGTAGGAGGTGCGCAAGAGGCAATCACATATTGATATTTCTCTCCGTCTCTTTCTCCTTCCCTTCCCCTCTCTCTAAAAATAAATAAATAAATATTTTTTAAAGACTTCCTAATTTTTAAAAAATGGAAGGAAGAACAATATTTTTGGAAACTGGGAACACTGTCTCGGTAAACCCACAAGAACTAAATCCTAAGCCATCAAGGAAAAGAGCAGAAAACCAACCCAATGTGTATCTGGAATCCTCCAAAGTCTTAAGAACTGGTGACTGATTGGGGGAGGGGGAGGCAGGATGAATGAAAGTCAAAAATTAAAAGGATTGCTTCAATACCTGTTTAACCAGCAGGTGGATTTCCAGATCCTCTCCCTAGTTCCTTTTAGCAGAGAAACTGCCCCTCCTCCACCCTGTCAAAAGACTGCTTTATTCTCTGGAGAATGTAAACCAGAGGTCCCCTAGTCTGGAGAACTCCAGGCAAAACTGAAAGTGAGGGACCAAACTGAAAACTGGGAAACTAACTGCAATGTATGCAAAATAGATGCTTCGGTTTTCTCCTACGGTACTGCCTCTTCCCTGTACTGTTCCTTCTTTCTTGGTTTATTTTCTCCTATTGGTGAAGCACACACATCCTCTAATGAGTTTCTAAAAAAAGAGTATAAGGGAGATGCATGAAAATATCTTTTGTCTATTTCGCTGATAGTTTGCCTAGATACAGAATTCTAAGTTGGAAATTATTTTGCCTCAGAATTTTGAAGGCATTGCTTCATTGTATTCTACTTTCCTGTGTGACCACTAAGCAAGACCAAGAGGATTCCTGATTCTTTTGAACTGACCAATTTTTTTTTCTCTTTGAAGCTTGTATGCTCTTTGTATCTAGTGCTGCAATTTCATGATAATGTGCCTTGATGTGGCTGTGTTTTCATTCAGTGGTCTAGTCCCTTTAACTTGAAAACCAGTGTCTTTTACCTCAGGGACATTTTATTTAAACAAAAACATGCCCTGTACCACTGGACTACAGAATGTTGTTGTTCTGTAAACCAAAAGGTCAAGGGTTCAATTCCAGGTCAGGGTACACACCTGTATTGCAGGTTCGGTCCCCAGTCGGGGAGCCTACAAGAGGCAACCAATCAATATATCTCTCTGATACCCATGTTTCTCTCCCTCCCTTTCCCTCTCTCTAAAATCCAAAAGGATGTCCTGGAGGATAAAAAATTAAAAAATAAAAAATAAATAAAATAAACAAAAACAAAGCTTTGTTAAAAAGATATAAAAATGGTTGTCACTCAGAAGAGGGAACTGAGAGAAGAGAATGGAGGACTGCAGTTTGTAACAAATAATGTAAAACTAAGTCATTAAATATATGCATGATAATGTGATTAAAATACTTTAGAATAGATGTTTAAATGTTTAAATATATCTATTTTACATATATATTTTATATGGTTATGTTTTATTTTAATACCTTCATGCATTTTTTTATAGAAAAGATGTGCTAACCAGATAAATACATGAAGCAGCCCAAAACTGATTATCGTGGAAGACACAGAAAAGTTAAGAAGGAAAACATATTCGAAGGAAATATTGGTCAGCACATAAAAAAACAGTATGTTAAAGGTTATTCAACTAGAAATCTCTTTTAAAGATGATAATATAAAAAAGCTTAGTTCAAATTTTACCAGTTTTGGAATTAAATAGCCCCAAGATATCATGGCCAAAGTAAAATAATTTTTAAAAGGGTTTCATTTCCTTGAGTGTTACAATTTAGTCTTTGAGGATCAACTACTGTGGAAATTCCTATTGTTACTGCCTTAGAAGATAGTCATCCACAGCAGAGAACCACAAAAAACTTTCACAAAATGACAATAAAACAACATATTAGTTTCATCTGTTGGATTAAGTAGAGGGGTGGGGGCTGGAATGCAAAAAACTAGGCTGAAAGACTATTATTTCAAAACAATAAGAAAACTAGAGTCCCAAGAAAGCAGAAGTATTTGCTTCTTAATTACCAAGAAAATGGGAAAATTCATATTGATGCCATGAATCTAACAGAATAAAAAGTATACAAATTAAGGTTATTTTTCAAAACTGTTCATTGTAGTCCAATTGCTAAATTTGTTAAAAATAAAAACACTTTTTTAAAAGTTTTTTGCAGTAGAACATAATAAAAAAGTATCTTGGCATCTTAATTTTACACTGCATAAATTCCTATTTTCCTTTATCTGAAAAAAGGTAAGTAAAGGCAATGGATAAACATTTTGTTAATTGGTGCTTTTAAAACTATAATTCATATAGGTGACAACTATGTGAAAAGGAATATTTTTCCTAAGTGTCAGCCTTAAAAACCCAGTGTTCCTTTCTTTGCCTTCTACCACATTCTCCATTCACAATAAATAGCATAAAAAGAGATCTCACAATACATTACTACAATCAAAGGAGGAAAAACCTATACTCTTACAAACTCATTCATAAGTTTAGTTTGAATAATGAATTATAAATCAAATACCTATTCTCTTCCCTACTAGCACCTTAGCCAAAGCATTACAAATCACACTTGCAACTTTAAAAGTGTTCCTCAAAACTGTTAGTATTCTACAGACAAGAAAGATAGAACCCTTATAAGATTTCATGGACCCACCCCCTCCTATTTGCCAATGGTAAGCAGAATCAGTAAAAAATAATAGAATATAAAGAATTATCAATTCATGCAGAAAAAGCCATCATCACATTAGAACTTTTACTTCATCACAACTCTTAGAAAGTATAGAGTACAAACCGTTTCTCTTTCTTGATCCATCACCATGTTAAGACAGTGAAAATGCAAAGGAACCAGGTCCCCTGCAATACACTAAAGGGCCACCAACAGTCCCTAAATCATACTCTAAATACAATTAAAATTATCAAGCACTGTTATTCATGAGAAGGATTATCTTAAATGAAGCTTAAAGAGAACAGTTAAATAATTACTACAAAAATCTTTTGCAGACATAAAAGATAAAACATGAACTGCAGGGAAACTTAACCACTACCAAAAAAAAAAAACAAAGTGGAAAAACTAAAAAACAAACAAACAAAAAAAAACTACAGTGTCGCCAGTCCCTAAAATGGCTCTAAGGAAATGTTTGACCATGCAACAAACAACTATAACCTGAAAATCATTTACTTTTTTTCACTGAGCACAGTACATTTCCACCCGGTGTCCCTCCATTCACGGTCCTCATTTCCCAAATGCAACAGACCACTAAAAGTTCACAATGTATCTATGATATTTCTGTTGATATAAAGGGACAAAAGAAATGAAGAAGGAAAATAGATTTTCTAATTTAATTATAATACGTTGAACATGGGATCAATAACCTGGAAGAGTTGGAAGTTTTCAACATCAAAAAAGAAATTTAGAAATTGCAAAAGTAGACTGACACAGGACAATAAAATCAGCTGTTTCATCAGCAAGGATTCTGCACAAATATATGGTATTTTCTGCTTACAGATTTTAGCTGATATTTATCAGCCAATGAAAATGTGGTCAAGAGCTTGTCATTCTAGTTATTACTGTTGTTTAAAAAAACAAAACAAAATAAAGCAACCCCACCCACACTACTGGGAAAAAAGCTCTGACATTATGTACTAAACTTGTTTACTCAGGCCACCCCTTAATAACAGAAATGCTTTGCAACTTGACTAGGGTTATATAAGAATTTTGCAATGTGTTATCAGTTTAAGGTCTTGTTTATTTACTCCTCAGTTAAGAATTAGGTTATTTTATTTACAAGACCATAATAATAGTTTCTTTCTGATTAGATTCCATCACTTAGCACTTCCTGCAATGGAATTTTAGCTATTATTTTATCTCTTTTCCTCTAAAAATATCTTAAAAGATTTAAAAATATGGTGTTGACATGTGACACAGTAACTTCTTTAAATAGTTGTTCCCAGAAATGTGGTAGGAAACACAGTAAATTTCAGTGATTCAACTATAAGAGCAAAACCTGGATATTGCAAAATAATACTGACTTCAGAGACACTAAAAGAATCCAATTTAAACTGCAACGTGGGAACAGCATTGAATCTCTTCCACCAATTTATTTTCAAGAAATTCATCCCCACCTCTTTAAAAAAAGAAGTCTATGAAAGACAGGGACTTCTAAGAAGAGATTTTATTTTGCAAGAGAATTATTTTGCTCCATCTCTTAGACATGGCTGGTTAGATTTACCATGTCCAACCGCCCCCACTTCACTTTTGAAGAAATGTTCATTCAGAAACGGCATGAAACCAAACTTTTGTTTAAAAATGGAAAATGCCTCAACCCACACTTAACAGTATTTAAACGTGCAGCTCTGGATGTTTGCTGTTGTGAAGAGCTGCCCAGGACCTTAATCCATTTCACAAACCTCGGACCTCAGCAACTAAAGACACTAAGAGGCACCTCTTAATACTTAAACGCCAGTTTCAAAGCATAGCCCCGAGGGGGAAAGGGGCACTGCCTAGAGGAACTGTGAAAATATATTCACGTATTTTTTAATTTAAATTAAAATCTAAAGTTTTAAACGTTTGGTAGTACCACCTCAAATAAACAGCAACGCGGTTCAGTGTTTATAAGGCCAAAACTACTTTTAAAGTAAACCGAGCCACTTTGCTCAATTATTCGGCGTCAAGCAGCTCCAGCGGGCAGAGGGTTGAAAGAGGGCCACATCGGACACCAGAACGACACCAGCTCCAACAGAACTCGGGGCACAGAACCCCCAACTGCCGCCCGCAGCCTCCCTCCCCACCTCCGGTCTCCCCAGGTCCCCAGGTCCCCAGGGTCAGGCCCCTCCCCCGGCCAATCCCCTCCCCCACCCCACCCCCCGCCGCCCCTGGCGTCCCCACGCCCTCAGTTCCAACTACAGCACCTCAACCATGGGTGCACCTCAGTTGCCAAACCCTTCAGTCCCTCCTCCTTTAGAGGAGCCCCACTCCGTCTCCTCACCAGGTTTTGCAGTAGTTGCCGCCATTGCCGTGGGTGCCACCGCCGTCCCACCACCCCCCCAATGGGAGGAGCTGCTGCCACCAAACCCAGGGGTAGCGGGAGTGGAGAGCCACTCCCCAGATGCGGCGCCCTACTGCTACCACCGCTACCGCGGAATCCAAGATGGCGGCCGCAACAACTTCAGGACCCACGGCGAAGAGACCCCGCCCACACAGGGGACGGGGTCATAGTCATGGCCCGCCTCCTCAAGAAAACTGACCAATGGAAATGACAAATCGACCACGGGTAGGGCTGGCCACTGAACCAGCCGGTCCAGTGGAATAGGGACGGCTAGGGAGAAGTCAGCTGTCTTCCTAATCCCACCTCCTGGGTGTCAGAGGTCAGTGATGAGAGACGTCAGTGAAAAACAATTTTACTAAAAAGCTTTGCTTGGTGGTGGATTCGGCCGGTTGGCCACTCGGCAGACGATCAGTTTCGTAAAATTCTCGTTAGGTCATCTAGTACTTAAACTTCACGTGGTTATTTGTAATACTTTCTATAGTTTTTCTCTTTTAAGGACTTTTGTTCCTGGGGGGTTGGTAATTAAATAATTTTTTGAGTGTCTGCTATGGAACTAGTAGTCAAGAGGATCTGGGCGCTAACGGTATAGTTAGGGAGATACCAACAGTCAAAAACAGGAGACACAAAGTATTTTGGCTGAGTGGGATAACTTTTTTGGTCATAGAGAGTGATATAGTGATGGGTTTTTAGTAGGAAAGTGCAATGAGGGCTTCACAGATTTATTTTCTAATAGGAAGCATTGAGAACTTCGGGCCAGACACTGTCTAAAACTGCTTTATATATACTTACTCACTTAAACCTCACAGCAAGGCTGTAAGGTCTATTCTATTACTGTATAATTGCCATTTTGCGGATAAAGAAACAGAAGCAAGGAGGTTAAGCAAGAGATAACCAGCTAAGAAGTAGTGAGTGGTGTGGAAGGCAAACCAAAGCAGTGTGACTCTGGGAACATGTTCCACCCATCCCCCTGTTTTAGCACTAGGAGGTAGTATCTTACCACATATCTTTCATAAACTGTTTAATGTAAATTTAATTAGAATTTTAACAGATCTCATTATGCTATTGAGCATCTTTGCGTTCTTATGGATTGTATGTACTACAAAGATTACATTGATTTCTTTTTAGTTATCAGTACAGTTTACCTCAGCAGAGGTATTTTAACATAAGTTGCATGTTATGGCTTACATTTGCTAAAAATAAATTTTTCACTGTTACATTCTGTTGTGTTGTATTTCCAATTCATCAAAAGGAGAAAAATTATCCACTCAGAAATACACTGAAGCATAAGAAGGGGGGAAAGTAACAAGTACCTTACTTGAATTCAAAGTCATATAGTAAAGATAGATAGCTATTGAAGAAGATGGCAGTGCAGATACAGTATGTGAATTATTATGTGCCTTTATGTGGGAAGTTCATCCTAGCAGCAAGAAAATAAAATGTAAATAGAAAGTACAACTATGAATACCTAAAAATTGGACTTTACTAAGCAGCAACACTTTTGTCTCTTACCCACTACAACTTGACTATGAGGGAATTTTTTCAGTTACTTGAAAAGCCATCAAAGCTTTCAAGTCATTTTTGAACCACATAAGATAAATGGATTGCCATGTATTCTTCTAGAGTAAATGCAAAATAATGTTTTCCACCATGAAATGGATGAACTTGTGGAAAAAAGATCCAACTTACATCCTTCACTTAAAAAATTGGTGAACATCATTTTGTTTAAGAGATACTTATACAACTAGCTAGAAAGTTAATAAAATGTTTTGCTTAGATAAAGTATAACAAGTTATTGATAAAAATCCCTTACTAAATATCACACAAATAATCGTGAAAAGACATATGAAAAGGCAATATTAGCCCTGTACTTGCTAACAGGTGTACTTAACCTTACAAGTGGGCAACACTGACGTACTCACTATGAATCATTTCAGAGCATATATACAGGGCAAAAGTAAAAATACCGAAAAACTTCCTACTTGGTGTATCATTTAAAAATTCAAATTACAGAAGGAGATGTTTTCATTTAGAAAAAAATTGTTTAAAAAATAATTATTTTGTGAGGTATGAGAAAATCTGAAAAAAGTGTCTTGGAATCAAAACATGGAGTTGTAACTTTGGATGTAGAAAACACATTATTTCCACAATAAATAAAATGTCAGTCCACTCTCTGTTTTATTCACAGAAGAGTTGAGAGTCAAAGAATATTTCTCTGGATTCAAATGGAACATAGAACAAAATAGTAGTAACTGTAAATATAATAAAATAGCAGCCAGTAAGCATAATCGTTTAAAAGAAATAAGCAAATTCCAGTCAAGATGTAGACATATGTAGACAAACCTCCCCTCCTCATGCAGCTACAGAAAGAGTTATAACTAAACCTCAAAACAACACCCAGAACTGTCAGAAAATTGAACTGAATGGAAGTCCTACAACCAAGGATATAAAGAAGCCACAGTCATCCAGACAGGCAAGAGGGACAGAGACTTGGACACAGGTGGAGAAGCAAGGAGACGTAGTGTGGTACAGAGAGGTGGCAGCAGCCATGGAACAAGCAGTCCCACATTCATGTGTGGTGGATAAAAATTGGGGGGGATACCTTGGCAGCAAGCAGTCCCAGCTCCAGGCCAGACCACACAGACTAGGGTTCCAGTACCAGTAACATAAATTCCCATAACTTCTGGCCATAAAAATCAATGGGGATTGGGGCAGTGGATTTTATACCAGATTTTCAGGAGAATTTGATTAAAGAGCCCGCATGGCCTTAGAGTGTACACAGACTCACCCACTCTGGAATTCACCGTAAGGGCAATAGCTGGAAGGGCACCAGTCACAAAAAGGGAGTGGGTGAAATGACTGGGAACAGGGTACATGTGAGGCAAACCTCCAGAAGCCAGGCAGCGGCACTGTTCCCTCTCTGAGCCCTATCCCCCCACACAGAGGCACAAAGCAGTGAAGCTGGGTTGCCCCATCCTGGCAATTACCTAACTCTCCACCCCACATAATATACAGGTGCCTTTTCTAAGGGAGTCAAAGCAGCTCTACCTAATACACAGAAACAAACACAGGGAGGCTGCCAAGTTGAAGAAACAAAGAAGCATGGCACAAATGAAAGAACAGCACAAAACCCCAGAAAAAGAACTAAACGAATCGAAGTTAACCAACCCATCAGATGCAGAGATCAAAACACTGGTGATCGGGATGCTCCAGGAACTCACTGAATAAGGCAACAACACAAAGAAAGAAATGAAGGATACATTAAGTGAAATGAAGAAAAATCTACAGAGAACCAACATTGAAAGGAAGGAAGCCAGGGTTCAAATCAATGATTTGGAATATGAGGAAGAAATAAGCATTCAACAAGAACAACAAGAAGAAACAAGAATTTAAAAAACAAGGATAATATAAGAAGCCTCTGGGACATTGCCAAACATACCAACATCTTAATCATGGGGATGCCACAAGGAGAAAAGGAAGAGAAAGAAATTGAAAACTTATTTGAAAAAATAATGAAAGAAAACTACCCTAATTTGTCAAAGGAAATAGACACAAATCCAGGAAGCACAGAGAATCCAAAAAAAGTTGGACCCAGCCCTGGCTGGCATAGCTCAGTGGATTGAGCATGGGCTACGAACCAAAGCGTCACAGGTTCAATTCCCAGTCAGGGCACATGCCTGGGTTGCAGGCCATGGCCCCCAGCAACCGCACATTGATGTCTCTCTCTCTCTCCCTCTCTCTCCTCCCTCCCTTCCCTCTCTAAAAATGAATAAATAAAATTAAAAAAAAAAAAAAGTTGGACCCAAAGAAGACCACACCAAGACACATCATAATTAAAATGCCAAAGTTTAAAGATAAAGAGGGAATCTTAAAAGCAACAAGAGAAAAGCAGAGAGTTACCTGCAAAGGAGTTCCCATAAGACTGTCAGCTGATTTCTCAAAAGAAATTTTGTAGGCAAGAAGGGACTTGTAAGAAGCAGCATTCAAAATGATGAAACATAAGAACCTACAACCTAGATCACTCTATCCAGCAAAGCTATCATTTAGAATGGAAGGGCAGATAAAATGCTTCCCAGACAAGGAAAAGCTAAAAGAGTTCATCATCACTGAGCCATGATTCCATGAAATGTTAAAAGGACTTATTTAAGAAAAAGAAGATCAAAACTAGGACTATTAAAATAGCAACAAATCACAACTATCAACAACTGAATTAAAAAAAAAAACTAAGCAAACAACCAGAACAGGAACAGAATCATAAATGTGAAGGTTATCTGGAGGTTTATCAGCTGGAAGGGAGGGAGAGAATGGGGGGAAAGGTACAGAGATTAAGAAGCATAAATGGTAGGTACAAAATAGACAAGGGGAAGTTAAGAATAGTATAGGAAATGAAGACAAAGAACCTATATGTACGACCCATGGACATGAAGTAAGGGGGTGGGTATTGCTGGAGGGAAAGGGGTTACTGAGTGGAGGGCAGGCAAAGGGGAAAAAATTGGGACAACTCTAATAAATATAAATCAATAAAATATATTTTTAAAAATAATTTTCTTAAAAGTAAGTAAAGGTTGGAAGACTACTTTTTCCACAGTGAGGCATGGAAGCCAGTAATGGGGAAGATGCTCTCACAAGTTTTTTAATAAGGGCTAGAGTAAACATCCCTTCTTTACCATAAAGATAATATTTAAAAATTATGTTTTCAAGTAGGCTTGTTCAAATGGCTTATCAAAGCAATATATTGTTTTTAGTAACCTGAACTTATCACTTATAGTTATAAGTGACATGATTTTTAATCTTAAGGACAAAGTGTGGGGATTTTCTAAGAAAACCAGGCTTTTATGGAAATGCCTTAACTGCCAAAAGTTTATTATTTCCCAATACATCATAAATTTTTCTTCATCAGAGAAAAAATAAATGACACATTATTAGACATATTTTAAAGCACACCCAAATATTGTAACTGAATGGGGAAAATGCTTTTCAAAACTGAATGTAAGCCATACAGCTGAATACAATTCCTACTCTCTCCCAAGTTGAATGCAACATTGAACTTTTGAGGTTGCTACATACTCTTCTACTAAGGGTCTGACAAATTACTGGAAGCTGTCTTTAATTAGAACCTCTCCATGATACTAGGTCCATGTTAGATCCAACTAAGGTAGTTTCTCCTTAACTGTGTTTTCACTTTTCACGGTTCCATTTACCTGTGGTCAAACTCAGTCTCAAAATATTAAATGAAAAATTCCATATCACCTTATCTTATCATATAGGCATTTTATCATCTCATATCATCACAAGAACAATGGTGAGTCTAATACAATAGGATATTTTGAGAGACTGTATAACTTTTGTTACAATATCTTGTTAGAATTGTCCTATTTTATTATTAGTTACTGTTGGTAATCTGTTACTATGTCTAATTTATAAATTAAACTTTATCATAGGTATGTGTGGATAGGAATATATATATAGATATATAGATAAAGGTAGATATAGATATAGATACAGATATAGATAGATAGCTTGGTACCATCTGTGGTTTTAGGTATCCACTGGGGGTCTTGAAACGTATAACATATGCCCCATGGATAAGGGGGCAGGAGTCTACTGGATTCAGAATTGTCTTGTAACCATCATACACTCATTGTGATATCTGACAAAATCATGGTAAATTCAGATTTTCTAATTTTAGTAGAAATAAAAATTAAGAAGTAAAGTGTGAAGACTGGCCTAGTGCACATGTTTTCAGCCTACCAACATTAAACAGTTACTATCACTACTATTAATTTTTAAACTATTACAAGTTTTTCTGTTACCTTAATCATTATGGTAAGCCAGGTTTTTAAATTACTTAAAATGGTTTTATGTAGATGCACCAGTTGTATTGATAGTAAGTGTCCCCAGATAGAGGTGCCAGATTAGGCAAGTAAAAATACAGTCTGGCCAATCAATTGGAACTTCAGAAAAACAACAAATAATTTTTTGTTTAAGTAAGTTCCAAATATTGCATAGGGCATATTTATACTAAAAAAAAATATATTTGTCTTTTATCTGGAAACCCTACAGCAGTTAAAATTTTCAGGAACATAGCCTTGGCTGGTGTGGCTCAATGGATAGAGTATTGACCTGTGAACCAAAGGGTCACTAGTTCAATTCCCATCCAGGGCACGTGCCTGGGTTGTGGGCCAGGTCCCCAGTTGGTGGTGCACAAGAGGCAACAACACATTGATGTTTCTCTCTCCCTCTTTCTCCATCCCTTCCCCTCTGTCTAAGAATAAATAAATAAAATCTTTTAAAAAATGTTCAGGAACACTGATCCAGGCTATTTTGGTAAAGTGAGAAACTAGAAGCAGGAAATCCACTTGGGTTAGCAGCTACTACAGAAATCCAAGAAAGGAATTTCAAAGACTCAATGTATGTCAATGAAACTGAAAAGGAAATGACTGCCGTGTATGCTTTTGCAACAGTATACCAACAAGGCCTGTCATGTAATTGTATGTGGAATGAAAGAAAGCTGTGATAGCAAAGTAGGCTTTTGGTTGATACCAATTACAGAGATAGGTGCTAACTGGAAGTTCAGATTTGTTCGGTTGCAGTTCAGTTGATGGACTGGTTGGTGGGACAGCCAGATAAAAATGTTTATTTAGCATACAAAATCATAGGGCATCCGGCCAAGAGAAGGGTTGGGACCTATACCTCAACTTGTGCATCAGCTGCAAGAGACTGGTGGTTGCAGAGAATGACAGCAACAAAGATAAAGGAAATAAGAAAAAGGACACAAAGGACACCCCCCAAAAAATACTTGTTTCAGATTATGGAAGAAGGAGGAGGCAACCTGAAAAGAGTAAGGCAGTTTTTAAGGAGTTTTAAGGTAGAAGAGGTTAGGCAACAGCACCATATGTTCAGAGAAGGGGATGAACAAATCTGAGGAGACCAGAAGGAGTGGGAACCATAGTTTCAGTACAAGTGAATAGAAAGAAAATAGAGGCAGGTAGTTAGCATACACCACTTTTTCAAGAAATGTGGCAATGAAGAGTAAGTAATCAAGAGGTAGCTGGGGTGGGAGATAAGGTAGGGGTGGGAATTTAAAAAAAAAATGTGTCTATAGACCTAGCTGTGGAAAGGGGCAAATCAAAAATGCAAGAAAATACATGTGTTCAAGAAAGCAAGACTGGTCCTAGGGAAGACAAGGAGATAAGTTAGGACTGTGTGTGGAAGTGTTAGTCTCAGAAAAACCAAGGCATCCTTTTACTGAAAAAGTGCGACATTTGTCATTTTTTGTTTTTTTTACTCGTCACCAGAGGATATGTTCATTGATATTAGAGAGAGAGAAAGGAAAGGGGAGAGAGAAAGAGAGAAACATTGATGTGAGAGAGAAGTATCGATTGGTTATCTACCTTATCAGCCCTGGGGATCAAACCCACAACCTAGGTATGTTTCCCCAATCAGGATCAAACCCACAACCTTCTGGTCTACAGGACAACTCTCCAAACAACTGAACCAGGGCAAAAGTGCAGACATTTTGAAGTGGAAGAAAAGGAACTGACAACACTTGTGCAATGGCTTTGATCGTGTGGAACTTCCACTGAGGGTAAGAGGTAGAAATAGTGTTGGATATAGCTGTGCAGCTGTAGGCGATTGGTTGGGAAGTGTAGGAATAAAAAGGTATGAATAAAAAGATTGTCAAGTGCTCTGAGAACTCCAAGTGAAAAAGCATAAATGTTCATGAAACTATGGAGCATTATTACCTTCTCTGCCAATACTCAGAATCCTGAGGAAAGAGAGAAAACAGAGCAGTCTACCCAGAATTAGAGAACTGATGGACAAATTAGATCAGCATCTTGGAGATGGAAGATTCTAGAGCTGCAGAAGTAGCACAATTTATAGGTGTGTGGAAGGGGATGAGACTAGTCAGAGAAACAAGAGCCAGAAGAAGGTTATTGGAGCTGAGAAGACAGGTTGAATTTTGAAAGCTGATGTTGACAGAGAGCAGACTCAAAAGTGAGGGGAGTGGGAGTGGCACAGGATTAGAAACAGGAACAACTTGTATCACAAAAGTTATTAGGGGTGTGTGTGTGTGTGTGTGTGTGTGTATGAATACAAATATATATGTAAAAGATGAATATATATATTCTGTACCTATTCTGCCCAATTAAAGAACGGGAAGAATAGGTACAGAAAATCTGCAAAAGATGTACAAAAAATTCAAAACCATAGTAATTAGGGAAATGCAGTTTTTATTTTTAATTTTTTATTTACTTATTTTTAGAGAGAGGGAAAGGGAGGGAGAAAGAGAAGCAAAGAAACATCCATGTGTGAGAGACACATTGATCGGTTGCCTCTCACACGTCCCCAAGTGGATGACCTGGCCTGCAACCCAGGCATGTGCCCTGACTGGGAATCAAACCAGTGACCTTTAAGTTCAAAGGCTGGCACTCCATCCACTGAGCCACACTAGCCAGGGCGAAATGCAGTTTTTTAAAAACTGAAATATTGCCCTGGCTGGCGTAGCTCAGTGGATTGAGCGTGGGCTGCGAACCAGGCATCGCAGGTTCGATTCCCAGTCAGGGCACATGCCTAGGTTGCAGGCCATGTCCCCCAGCAACCACACATTGATGTTTCTCTCTCTCTCTCTCTCTCTCTCTCTCTCTCTCTCTCCCTTCCCTCTCTAAAAATAAATAAATAAAATCTTTTTAAAAAAAACCTGAAATATTAATTTTTGCCTATTACCTGGATGAATATTTCAGAGATTGAAAGGAACCTACCTATACTGGTGACACTGTGAAAAAAATAGGCACTCTCATACCTATTTGAAGGGAGTATAATTGCTATTACCTTTTTACTGTGTAATTTGGTAATACCTATTAAAATTCTAGATGCTACCCAGCATTTATATTTTTAGTATTTTGAGGAATTTAGCCCACAAAAACATTTCCACAAGTGCTCAGAGAAATATGTAAGATGGTATCCACTGATATAATAATAAAAAATTCGAAATAACCCAAACACCCACTAATAAAGAAAATAGACTATGAAGTATCTATGTAATGAAGTACTGAGTACACAGCAGCCATTAAAAAAATTAAGTGGATCAAAGGGGGGGAAAAAAATTAAGTGGATCTACACCCTGGCCAGTGTGGCACAGTTGGTTGGAGCATTGCCCTGTAACCAAAAGGTTTCAGATTCAATTCCTGGTCAGGGCACATACCTAGGTTGCAGGTTTGATCCAGGTTCAGGTACAAAAGGAAGGCAACCAATTGATGTTTCTCTCTCTCCCTTCTTCTGTTTCTAAAAGCAATGAAAAATGTCCTCAGGTGAGGATTTTAAAAAAATATGTGGGTCTACATGTATTAAAATAGAAAGATGTTCAAGATATAGTATTAAATGTAAAAAGCATAACATAAGTATTATTTTATAAATAATATCAATAATAATTATAATAAATGTAGAAATGAAAGTTGGAGAAATCCACCAAACTTTTAACAATGTATCTCTGAAGAGTGGGGTTAATAGAAGATTTCTATCTGTTGGTATGTATTTCTGAAATGTTTGAATGTGATATGTCATTATATTACATTTATAATTAAAAAACAAATGATATAATTTTTTTTAATTTGATGAAGCTGCCAATCTCCAGTTGCCCATAGCTGTGGCCTTCTGAATCATCCAAATAGCTTCTACAGAGGAATGTTCAAGCTTAATGTGAAATTTGATGAAGATTCGTTGCTCTACTTGCTGAGTCATTTTGAATGTGACAGCCACACAGTACACGTGCTCACTCAAGGGCATCTACTGCCCCCACTGACTAGTACAGTGAAGTTGCCATTGTTCACACATATGCATGCCGGTCCAGTCTCCTTGGCTGCCACGTTACATCGATGTCACACAAACTGTTCTCCTTCTATTAACAATGGCTGGAATTTTTCCAGACAAACTTTCATGTGTATATGTAAACATGTATAATAACTAAAGCTAAGTGAAATCATTTTGACTTTTCTGATCCAAATGTCCTAATTAAATTCTTTTTGAGGAAAAAGGAAAATTTGCAGGGTTGTCCAACCTGGGGCCCACAGGCCGCATGCAGCCCAGGATAGCTCTGACTGTAGCCCAACACAAAATCATAAATTTACTTAAAACGTTATGAGATTATTTTTGTGATTATGTGTCACAATATATTTAACATATGGCCCAAGACAACTCTTCTTTTTCCAGTGTGGCACAGAGATGCCAAAAAGTTGGACCCCCCTGCTTTAGAGTTTCACTGATCTTGTTGACAAATAGTTCTCAAACTTGAACATACATCAGAGTCACCTGGAGCAGTTGGCATCAATGTTTTAATTAGTTAAACACACCAACATGTACAAAGTTTTAGATTCATTAAGGTTGGGTTGAAGATACAAGAATTTGCATTTCTAAAAATTTTCCAGAGGATGCTGCCAATCCGGAGAACCACTGCATAGGCCCAAAAGCTGGCTACTGACCCGCCTTTTACCACCCATGTGATCCTACTTAGAAGGCATCGCTGGGGCTATTAACCTTGGCTGCCCCAGCCCTGGCAGCATTGTGGAAATATTCTTCTACTGATCTAGGTTCCAATTTAATCTAGTGGGATCATTTTCTCACTCATTCTGGGAGTGTCTGAAACTTGATTCTGTTTTACTTGAACTATTCATGAAGCTTCTCAGTGTGGGAGTAGGGAACGGGGAGAGCTACCAACCACTCTCCTTCTGTGAGAGGGGGTTGATGAGAAAAGGAGAGACTGCCAAGAGATGTACTTGAGTCGGAGACTGCTCTGCCAAAAGCCAGCCTTGAATGTTATTCTCTCAAAAGGTAAATAAAACCTGTATTGCCTTCCTGGTGAAGTTTTTACTGGAATAATGCCAACAATTCTTGTCGGTTTAATAGCACATTTCTACAAGCTTGGGAAATGCTAGGGAAGTGTCGGAGGGAAGTAAAGAACTATTTTTTTTCCTTAGAGATTTTTTTTTTGAAATATGAAACTTGCATGGAGAGGGGATGTCTTAGGCATAGTCCTGTTTTGAGGCAAGTGGGAGAGCATTTCTGTTGGTGCTATTGCCTAGAGGATGTCTTTAATTTGGGCATTATAGCAAAAAAGCTTCATTATTGTGTTTCTTCATCATCACCCCTCCCTTCAAACTAAAGTTATGGCCACAAGAGAAAAATTGGGTCTTTTTTTAAGTTGTTTTGTTTAAGAAACATAAGATGCTACAGATGGAGGAAAAAAAAGCGATTTAAGAAGAGAACACAAGGAAAGGAAGCAGTGATCAATCTTTCTGGGAAGTGTTATGTAAAAGACAAACTGACCTTGCTGGATTTGTAAATGCTGTTATTCTGTTTCCTACTTTAGCAGGACCACACTTTGCATAAACCAATAGATTGATGCCCAACCTCCTTTTCCCTACTCTAGTCCCGAGTAGGGCTGCTATTCATCTCAAACAAAACAACAATCTTCAGAGCTACTTAAAAAATTCTAGGACAGGTCTTCTCTTTGGAAAACAAATTTTGGATTTACTGTTTTATCTGTCATTAGTACCTGTCAAGGAAACCTATTTTGTCTAAGAGGTCTCAGAAGAAGGGAAACAATATCCAAGGCTCCAATAATTTGTTGTGATTTTTTCCCATTTTAAAGTAAAACTTTTTATGTAGTTTTGCATTCAAAAATCTTGTATTCTTTCTCTTAAAGAGAGCCCCTCACCAACTTGTATAAGCTTCAGGCCCTATAAAACCTGAATCTGATCCCTGCATATGAAAATAAGAGCGAAGAACAAACACGGAACACTGGGAACCAAAACAACATCAACGTTTTTCTTCTTTCAATAAGAATGTATTTTACTTTTTGAGGGGACAGAGAGGAAAGATATCAGCCTAACAGGAGCAAAATTAACTTATTAGAATTTGGTGGCCGTGAGTGAGAAGCTTAAATAAGTAAACTGGATACCTTTGATCCAAAGTTCAGGAATTCAGATTTAATTAGGTAAGGAGTAGGAGAATCTAAGATGACTTGATGTTTTCCAGTTTCCAGATGTAGAAGGTTTTCCATCTCTCTATAGCATCTGAGGCTGTTGGCAAACCCCCTCCTTAAAATATACTCATCTCTTCAATTTCATGACTCTACACTCTTGAGGTTTTCCTACTGGTAACTATTCCGTCTGCATTTCTTTGACTTCTTTCCTCCACCCTAAAGGCAGACATTTCCTTGTTTCTAATTCTCCTCTGGCCCTCTCACTGACTCCCTATGACTTCAACTGTCCTGTCCTTCGATGACTCTCAGCTCGAAAGACCTTGCTCGTCTTTACTCCTAAACTTCAGTCCCACGTTGTTCCGGTCTGAGCATGCCATATCTTTAAATCCAACCAAACCCAAACTGAACTCACTATCACTCCTAAAATATTTTCTATTCCTAAAATAAATTATTCAATGAATGGCAACATTTTTCTTTCAGCCATCCAACTATAAGCCCCAGAGGTTGTTTTGTTTTTTATCACTTTCTTCTTCCTCCCACTACATGTCTATTTAATTTATAAATCTTGTCAAAGCCTCTTTCATAGCCTCATATCCATTCCTTCCTCTTTGTTACACACTCCGCTATCCTAGTTTGTATTGTTACGTATGTTACTTCTTGGTGAGACTGCTGCAACTCCTTCTCATTGTTTTCCGCCCTCTTGTATCTGCTATTTCTTGCCTCCAATACCTTTTATATACTGTTATGGTTATCATTCTAAAATATGACTTACTTACCTTCTTACTTACCTTGACTGTTTATCTTCTTTCATTAAATAAGCATAAATTGTATGTGCACAATGTGGCAGGCTCTGATGTAGATGTTAATTCATTCGTGTAGGTACACCAGCCCTGCAGGAGACCCTCAAGCTATGCTGTGAATGTGACAGACAACATTTAGAGTGCACATTCCAGTTAGAGTCAGCGGGATACAGAGTAAGGTACAGCCCCTGCTCTCGAGGCATTTACCTTTGCAAAATGCTTCAGTGGTTCCCCCAAGCCTGGAAGAATAAAATTCAAATTCTCTACCCTGACTTTTGAGGCTAATTATGGCCTTATCTCAAGCAATAAAAGTATATCTAGATGAGTAATCTTGACGTTACATGGGCCTTATATTCTGTATTGGGTACCACATTTCATTTTACGATTTGATGTCTGTTCTTATTAGAAAATCTCATTTTTTACTGTCCTCAGAGGTAGAAGCTCTCAGAGAAGACCGCCCACTTCTCTCGGCAATCTGTTCCTGGCATTTTTCTTTGGCTTCATTCACTTAGCCAGGAGTTTAGCATATTCTGCAACCTCTTCCTTTTTTCTTAGTGCGTTGTTTCTTCAGAGCAGCATGTCGATGTTTGTGCTGCACGACAGATGGAGCAACGAGATGCTGAATCTCGGGTGCTTTGGTCCGAGTTTGCTTACCCTCTTTCTTTAGGGGCTTTCTTACAACATATTAGTGGACATCACTTTTTTTAGAGATGCAAAAGTTTGCAGATTCTACTAGCTCTTTGAGGCCCCCGGCAATGAGGCACAGTAGTTGCAGTGGGATCAGAAACATCTTTCTTCTTCATTTTTACAATGGCCAAGTTGAGAACACTGAGATTGGTCTCCACAATGCAACCCTGAATAGTTTTGTGCTTTCTTCAGTCCTCCTCAGTCTGTACCAGGAATCCCCCTTACTCAGTAGCAGGCGGACATGGCCATGGGTCAAGACACCCTGCCTCCTGGGGAAACCTTGTTTGTCGATCACACCACTGACTTGAACCATGTAACCCTTCCATTCTTTCCCCAGAGCATCAGCAGCAACTTCTGTGGCCATATGTCTCAAAAACGGTCCAAAGTTTGCATTCATTGTCCATTTCAATGAGTTTCTGGCAGACAGTAGCTGAGAAAGAGATGTGCGGCTTCATCCTGAGGCAGCCAACTGCCCCCAGGCACCACCGAAAAGAGAGGAGCGCCACATTTCAAAAAGGATATAGTCACACTACGATCCCTTCAGTGGAAAAAGACTATAGTGATAGGAAGACCATAAAGAAATGAGTCAAAAAGTACTTGATACCTATCTTCAAATCCTGAAAATCTGGTGTATGGAAAAGATATGTGTTGGGCTACATGGCCCTAAACTAAAAGTACAGCAGTGCTAAGGAGGCAGATTTGGCTCAATGGAAAGAACACTCTTAAAGAATGGACCTTAGGGGGTAGCCCCAGAAGGCTCCTGAGGAAGCCACTTAAACAGTTAAAGCAGGGGCTTTCAGAAAAAAAATCAGAAGCCTGATACAATAGGATGACTTTTAATGCTTCCTTCCAATGATGAGATTCTATGATTTTATATCTTCCACTTTCACGTATTGTGCGTTCCACCATACTGAATGAGGCAGAATTTCCCACAAAATTCTTATGCTTCATTGTCTCCATCAGTGTTCCCTCTGCGCCCATAGGGCCTCGTTTTTGTCTTGTGCTTATTAAATGGTAAAGGATGCATTGAATTTTAAAGTTGATAGAGTTCAGGCCCTGGCCGGGTAGCTCAGTTGATTAGAATGGTGTCCTGATACACCAAGGTTTCCGGTTCAATCCAATCTCCCGTCAGGGCACATACAAGAATCAACCAATGAATGTATAAAAAAGTGAAACAAAAATTGATGTTTCTCTCTCTCTCTCTTTCTCTCTCTCTCTCTCCCCCTTCCCTGTTTCTCCTTCCCTCCCTTCTTTTCTCTCTCTAAAATCAATAAATAAAATATTTAAAAAGTTGATAGAGTTCAAATAGTAATAGAGGGAGACCTATTTTTAAACTCTTTATCAAACCACATAAGTCTGAAGGTAAAATAAAGTGACAAGAGCCACTGTAAAGGAGCACACCTTGGTCTCCCAGACCCTAGGACTCCTGCTGGAGTAAGCTTAGGGGAAGTGGGTCAAAGACCACTTTATCTCACTGACTCTGTATTATCCAAATCTGACATCTCCTCTGCCTCTAGCCAGACCCAGGAATGCGGACTATCTCCCTTAGGTGAATTTTTCACCAGGAAAATCTCTAGTTAGAGATAAAACAGATGGCTAGAAATCCCATTACCAATGATCTTAAAAAATTTTCTCTGACACAGAAATTCTGGGTACACACAGCCTAAACTCAGATTGGAATCCTTTCTTCAAATCATATCATATGTTTAATATCTATCACATTCCCAGCACCAAATGAACTTAACCCAGAATAGTTGTCAGGGCTTTGAATTATGGGCTCCAGGCCTTCTTAGCTTCCCTTCACTGGCATTGAATTTCAGATGCTCCACAGCAAGCAAAAAAAGGTGAAAGAAATGAGCAACACAGTAACCTAAAGAGGATAAAAAGAACCAACACTTGCATAGCAGATGGCATGTGCCAGGCACTATTTTGTGTGTTCTACATTCATTTATTTATTTAATTTCAACATCTACCTCATAGGACTGTTATTTATTATCCTCATTTTATAGATGAGGAAACCAAAACTCTGAAAGGTTAAGTAACTTGCTCAGGATCACCAGGCTTTATTAGAGCAAGGATCCAAATCCAGATGGATTAGCTCCAGAATCCATGTTATCCACTACCATGTTATACTTCATGATTGCCATTAATTTGTTTTTGTTGAGCGTTGACTTATCTGGAAAGAATGCCCCTTGCCCTTCCAAAATCAAAAATTGCATGGACAAGCAGGAGTTTCCAATGAGCTCTCTCCCTAAAGCTCTTTGGGTCTTCAGAGGACCGCACACTCCCCCCTCCCTCTGCTGCCGCCACCACACACACACACACACACACACACACACACTGATCTCTGGAGCCAGTGAGTACTGGTGCCCCACAGAACTTTTGTGTGTGTGTGGCAATGAGGCCAATTTCTAATTATGCACTAATGAAAAGTTTAATTTGATACTATATTTAATTTTTCTAATTTCACACAGGAAGTGAAAAAAAAGTTTTTGCAATCAAAAACATTTCTTTCTGCCCTGACTTGTATAGCTCAGTGGATTGGGTGTCATCCTGCAAACTGAAGGGTTGCTGGTTCAATTCCTGGTGTGGGCATGTGCCTGGGTTGCAAGCCAGGTCTCTGGTTGGGGCTGTGCAAGAGACTGCTGATCAATGTTTCTCTCCCACATAGATGTTTCTCTCCCTCTCCTTCTCCCTCCTTTCCCCTCTCTCTAACAAAATAAATAAATGTAATCTTTTAAAGAAAAAAACAACAAACATTTCTTTTTTCCAGGAAATGAAAGGACTTCTCTTATCTCAGGAAAACTGATGGCTATCAGTACTGGTTTGCTTTCTAAGTACCTTTGTTTTAAAATAACTTAATTTAAGCCCTGGCTGGCGTAGCTCAGTGGATTGAGCGCGGGCTGCGAACCATAGCATCGCAGTTTCGATTCCCAGTCGAATGACTGGGCACATGACTGGGCACATGACTGGGTTGCAGGCCATGGCCACCAGCAACCACACATTGATGTTTCTCTCTCTCTCTCTCTCCCCCCCTCCCTTCCCTCTCCAAAAATAAATAAATAAAAAATTAAAAAAAAATAAAATAAAATAACTTAATTTAGAGCCCTGGCCAGGTAGCTCAGTTAGATAGAGCATCCTCCTGATATGCCAAGGTTGCAGGTTTGATCCTCTGAGAATCAACCAATGAATGCATAAATAAGTGGAACGACAACTCTCTCTCTCTCTCTCTCAAAAAAAAATAAATAAATAAGAAATAAAATAAAATAACAAATTCTATTTATATAGATAAGACCTGCTTATCTCCCTCCCCACTATGAGGAAGAATATCCTGGCAGTCTGAATATTAGTCTGATGGGAAAAGCTGGAGGGAGCTTAGCAGGGATCTGCTGTGGAGAAGATGAATTAGGACACACACGTGAGAAAAAAACAAACGCAGCTTAAGCATAGAATTGGAAAGCCTAGAGTCCAACTCACTGCAACAACTATGGGATTTGTTGTTGCTCTACAAGAAAATATCTAGGTACTCTCCCAGAATTCTTCAGTTCATTCCACAGAAGTGACACATGACCTATTCTTCACATGTAGAGGTTCTGCACAGCCCTGAAAACTCACTTGGGAGGTAGATAATTATAAGCTAATGAATTAGGAGAAATTGGCATTGTAATACAACATAATTATATGATAATAAGCACCATTATATCAGTTTTCAGGGAGTTAGAGTGGATCATTCTGATGAAGACTGGCTAATACATTGCTGTGGCCAAAAGCCCCATAAAATACATCAAGAAAGGTCTTGGAAGCAAAGCTGAAAATATGTCTCTACTTTTGTATATGATCTAGGATACCATACGTATTTTTAAAAATTTTACAAATATAATTATGTGTCCTACTTTTTTTTTTCTTTTCCATTCTCCCGCCCCCTCCCCTTAGGCAACCATTGGCTTATTCTCTATGAGTCTTTTTCTGTTTTATTGTTTAAATTCATCTATTTTGTTTTTCTAGATTCCACACATAGGTGAAATCATATGGTATTTTCTTTCTCTAACTTATTTCACTAAGCATAATGCCCTCTAGGTCCATTCATGTTGTCGAAAATAGCAAGATTTCATTTTTTTTTATTGCTGAATAATATTCTATTATATATTATATGTACATATATAACACAATTTTATCTATCTATTAATGGACATCTAGGCTGCTTCCATATGTTAGCTATTACTAATTACAGTGCAACGAACACTGAGGTGCATATACCTTTTGCTTTAGTGTTTTGGATTTCCTTGGATAAATACCCAGAAGTGGAATTGCTGGATCATATGGCAGCTCTAATTCTATTCCTCTATTTGAGGAATCTCCATCCTGTGTTCCCCAGTGGCTGCATCAATTTACAATCCCACCAACAGCATATGAGAGTTTCCTTTTCTCCACATTCTCATTGATACTTGTTGTTGATTTATTGATGACAGCCAATATGACAGATGTAAGATGATACCTCACTGTGATTTTAATTTTCATTTCCTTGATGATTAGTGACATTGAGAATTTCCTCATAGGTCTGCTGGCCATCTGTATGTCCTCTTGGGAGAAATGCCTAGTCAGGTCTCATGCCCATTTTTAAATTGTATTGTTTGGTTTTCTGGTGTTAGCTTGTATGAGTTCTTTATATATTTTGAATATTAATGCTTTACTGGATGTATTATTTGCAAATACCTTCTTCCATTCAGTAGGTTGTCTTTTTGCTTTGTTGATAGTTTTCCTTTACTGTGCAAAAACTTTTAGTTTGATGTAAACTTTTAGTTGTATTTAACTTCATTTGAAACAATTTTATTAGGTTGAATTGTGACAGTGCCATATCAGTATGCACTAAAAAAAAAAAACTTACCAAAACTGGTGAACTTTTGCCCTGGCTGGTGGGGCTCTGTGGATTGAGTGCCGGTCTGTGAACCAAAGGGTCACCAGTTCAGTTCCCAGTCAGGGCACATGCCTGGGTTGTGGGCCAGGTCCCCAGTAGGGAGCACAAGAGAGGCAACCACACATTGATGTTTTTCTCCCTCTCTCCTTCCCTTCCCCTCTTTCTAAAAATAAATAAATAAAATATTTTTAAAAATTGGTGAATTTTTGTGCAGCCATTTTAATATTGAAGATGGAAGAAAATATGCAACATTTTCTGTATATCATGCTTTATTATTTCAAGAAAGGTAAAAATGCAACTGAAATGCAAAAAAATAGATTTGTGCAGTGTATGGAGGAGGTGCTGTGACTGATCAAACATGTCAAAAGTGGTCTGCGTTGTCTTGTGCTGGAGATTTCTCACTGGATGGCACTCCACGGTCGGGTAGCCCAGTTGAAATTGATAGCAATCAAATCAAGACATTAATTGAGAACAATCAAAATTCTACAATGCAGGAGATAGCCAACATACTCAAAATATTCAAGTCAATAAAGTTATTGTTGAAAATGAAAAAATGTGTCTTTTATTATACAGGAAAAAAAACTAAATGGTTTTTTGATCAACCCAATATTTATGTACTATTCGTTTCTCTTTTTTTGCAAAATGCCAGTTCATGTCTTTCGCTAATTTTCCTATTGAGTTTGTCTTTTTTAAATTAAGCAGAGTGAATTTATTTTAATATAATTTTGGATACTAAAAATGTATGACAGACCTACCCAGTGTGACTCAGTGGCTAGGCATTGTCCCACTGCAGAAGGTCACTGGTCTGATACCCAGTCAGAACACGTGCCTAGGCTGTGGATTTGGTCAGGGTACCTACGAGAGACAACAAATTGATACTTCTCTCTCACACTGATGTTTCTCTACCGTTCTTTCTCCCTCCCACCCCCTTCCTCTGAAAGTAAACAGATAAAAATCTCAAAAAAAAAAATAGTATGGCAGCCCTGGACAGGTAGCCCAGTTGCTTAGAGAGTCATCCCAATACACTAAGGCTGTAGGTTTGTTCTTGGTCAGGGCACATACAAGAGGCAACTGATAAAAGCATAAATAAGTGAAACAACAAATCCATGTTTCTCTCTCTCTCCCCCGGATCTTCCTCTTTTACCCTAAAATCAATAAATTTTAAAAATGTATAGCAAATATCTCCTCTAAATTTATTTGTATTTTGACTTATTTTATAGTATCTATGGTATTCAGAAGTTCTTAACTGTAAAGTCAAGTTTACCAATCATTTTTGTGAAAAATGATTATTTTTAAATATATTTGATTAGGCTATTACAGTTGTCCCAATTCTCCCCCCTTTATGCCCTCCACCCAGTACTTCCCATTTCCTCCATCAATCCCCCCTTAGTTCATGTCCGTGGGTCATGCATATCAGTTCTTTGGCTACTCCATTTCCCATACTGTTCTTAACACCCCCCTGTCATTTCTGTACCTACCAATTAGTAATTCTTAATCCTTGAACCTTTTCCCCCATTCTCTCCCTTCCCCTTCCCAACTGATAACCCTTCAAATGATCTGCCTGTCTATGATTCTGTTGCTGTTCTGCTTGTTTTCTTTGTGTTTTAGATTCAGTTGTTGATAGTTGTGAATTTATTGCCATTTTAATGTTCCTAGTTGATCTTCTTTTTCTTAAATAAGTCCCTTTAACATTTCATGTAATAATGACTTGGTGATGGAGAATTCCTTTAGCATTACCTTGTCTGGGAAGCACTTTATCTGCCCTTCCATTCTAAGTGATAGCTTTGCTGGATACAGTGATCTAGATTGTAGGTCCTTGCTTTTCACGACTTTGCATACTTCTTGCCAGTCCCTTCTAGCCTGCAAAGTTTCTTTTGAGAAATCAGCTGACAGTCTTATGGGAACTCCTTTATAGGTAACTCTCTGCTTTTCTCTTGCCGCTTTTAAGATTCTCTCTTTATCTTTAATGTTGGTATTTTAATTATGATGTGTCTTGGAGTGGGCTTCTTTGGGTCCAACTTGTTTTGGACTCTCTGTGCTTCCTGGACTTGTATGTCTATTACCCTCACCAAACTAAGGAAGTTTTCTTTCATTATTTTTTCAAATAGATTTCAAATTTATTGCTCTTTCTCTTCTTCTTCTGGCACACCTATGATGTAAATGTTGGACCACTTAAAGTTGTCCCAGAGCTGCTTATACACTCCTCATTTTCCGGAGTCTTTTTTCTTGTTTGTTTCGTTGGTTGTTGTTGTTGTTGTTTGCTTCCTTATGTTCCAAATCATTGATTTGATTCTCAGCTTTATTCACTCTACTGTTGTTTCCCTGTAAATTGCTTTTTATTTCAGTTAGTGTATCCTTTGTTTCTGACTGGATCTTTTTTATGCTGTTGATATCCTCACTAAGTTCTTTGAGCATCCTTATAACCAGTTGTTTGAACTCTGTATCTAATTAGCTTGCTTATCTCCATTTTGTTTAGCTGTTTTTCTAGAGTTTTGATTTGTTCTTTCATCTGGGTCATGCTGCTTTGTCTCTTCACTTTGGCAGCCTCCCTATGGTTGTTTCTATATATTAGGTAGAGCTTTTTTGACTTGGTATCTTGGTAGTGTGGCCTAATGTAGTTGGTGTCCTGTAGGGTCCAGTGGCACAACCTCCCCTATTGCCCAAGCTGGCCTTAATTTAAATGTTAATTTTCCCAGGGAAAAGTTGGATACTCGAGGTCTGCCTTTTGTATGGGCTGAGTACACCCTCTACTTGTAGTTGAGCTTTGTTTGCTGTTGGCAGGTTAATGGGAGGGATTTACCCAGGCCAGTCAATTGTTAGGATTGGCTATGACCACTGAACACCAAACTCCACCTTCCATGCAGGATCAGCTGTGCAAGGCAGGGTGGTGGTGTTCTGACATGGTCTGGTTACTGTCCACTGGGGTTTAGGCTCTGGAGTTTCTTGGGTATTGCAAGCCAAGGTCAGCCCCCACCTGTGTTTTGCCCAAGACCACCCTTACTGAGCTATAGAGCAATCTGAGATGGCTGCTCCTTGTGCTGGGCTTGGTGATTCCCAGGGGAAGCCAGGATGTGAATATAGTGCCAGGCCTGGGGCCACTTAGCAGGGCATACAGAGGCTGGGGAACTCACTGAGGCCAGCTGTTACTTATTTGCAAGGATTTAGGAAGCTGTGAAGCTTGAGCTAAGGCCAGCCATTCATAAGGAAAAGCTACTCTTAACAGCTATAAGTTAAGTGGGATGGAGTCCCAGAGAATCTCAAGGGTGGGGCAAAGAGTGTTAGCCAGGTTGATGGACTCTCAGAGATGCCACCCACCTGTTGGCTGTGGCTCTGCCCACCTCTCTGTCTGGGAGAAAGCTGTCCCCCAGCTCTCACCTTGATGCCAGCCACTGCAGTTCCTCCCTGTCAGCCACTGGTGCC
The DNA here is from genome assembly GCA_004024845.1 of Tonatia bakeri. Classification (NCBI taxonomy): domain Eukaryota; kingdom Metazoa; phylum Chordata; class Mammalia; order Chiroptera; family Phyllostomidae; genus Tonatia; species Tonatia bakeri. The sequence goes on along the minus strand of PVIA01000602.1, from coordinate 364,005 downwards.
TTTCAAGCTGTTACCCTGGTGCTGGGGCTCAGAAGGAGTAAGTCTGAGTAGTTGAGTCCATGTGTATGTTCTTTAAGAGGAACTCCTTGGGGTCCAGAAGTTTCTTCTACTGAGTAAATCCTCACTGGGTTTTGCAGCCAGAAGTTATGGGGACTTATCTTCCTGGCACTGGTACCCTGGGCTGGGAGCCTGGTGTCGGGCTGGAACTCCTCACTCCCATGATATCCTTTGCTAATTTTTATCCACCACACATGGATGTGGGATGAGCTCACTCTGCGTCTGTGCCCCTTCTACCAGTTTAGATTCATGTGGTTTCTTTAATTCTGTAGTCGTCAGACTCCCAATCAACTCTATTTCTGCCTGTTCTGAGTGATGATTGTTCTATGTTTTAGTTGTAATAATGATGTGGTTGTGTGAGAAGGTGAGCTGTGTTTACCTATGCCACTATCTTGACTGGAAGTCCTAACTCCAATGCTTCTCACTTACACTGATCTCTCTCTCTCCCTTCCTCTCTCTTTAAAAGCAATGAAAATATATCCTAGGGTGAGGATAAAAAATAATAATAATACTTCCTGTCTTAAAGACTATTTTGTCTGATATTAATATAGCACCTTTGTTTTTTGTTTGTTTGGGTTTTTTTGGTTACTACTTATCTAGTATAGTTGTTTGTATACATGTATACATTTTCCTTTCAATCTTTCCATGCCTTTAGAGCTTAGGTAAGTTTCTTATAGACAGCATATTGCAGCCAAAAATAGCTGTCATTTTTTTTGTCTTCCCAACATGCAGAACATCATCCTATTTGAGGGAAATCTTCCTTTATGTGAGTCTCTAAGTAACAGAACCTCATTCCCATTATAGAAGTCTAGAGAAACCAAATATACTCTCTTTTATCCCATGGTGGCTAAGGTGCTGATGTGTGACTCAGCCTTGATTGGTTGGATGTTCCAGCCAGAAACTGGAATACTGAGTGACACAAACATGACACATTTATAATTTGGGCATGGCAGAGGCAGCAGTATCCATGACAGTGGCAGCCGTGCTCAGCAACAGCAGTGTCGGTGGTGGTAGTGTCCAGTGCCAGCACTGCCCTAACCAGACTTTTCCTGTGCTGCCCTTGTCTGTGCCTCCCAATGCCTGGCCTCTCTTGCCTTCTCCCTGTTTTATAAGACCAGGCCTCTTTCTACTTGATTCTGGAAGCTATCTGATCTCATTATAATGAGTACCTTTTCTGCTTAAATAAGAGAGACTCTATTTCTGTTGCTTGCAAACAAGAATCTTGACTGATATAAAAGTGTTCTTTCTTCCTCTGGAATTGGAGAGCAGGAGATAACATAAAGAGGGTATATGGGAGGTCTGGGTTTGCTGGAGCCCTTCTTGCTACCACAGCCTGGGTATAAAATCAATGTAGAAGAAAGGTGGGGTTGAGAAAAATCATGAATGTATAAAAGCAGAACCCTGAAAACACCTCGAGTCTCTAGATCCAACCATACTTATAGTTAGCTTTACTCTGGGACTTCAGCCTCATAAGTCAATAAACTCCATGTATTATTTTAATCTCACTTAAGTGGACTTTTCTTTCACATGCACCAAAATGCATCCTACCTGACACATTTCCATTCTACCTTTGAAAAGGAATCCCTCACTTGATTTTGTAATAAACATTTAGCTGCTATTCTATTTCTTCTTTCCTAGCTAAGCTCTTCATAAATGATTTAAAATCTTAGTGTCTTCATTTGCTCTCTGCTCTTTGCTATTCAATCCACTAATATCTGGATTTTCTTTACTAATCTTCTAACACTATTTTCTTTTAGGTCACCAAGTGTTTTTATCCTATCTTAATTCAATGCCATGTTCTCAAAGTCATTCATTCATTCAACAAACATTTTTACATGCCCACTTCAGCAAAGTGTAGTGCTACGGCACATTCATTCATTGAACAGATATTTATGAAACATCTGTTATCTAGGATAACAAACAAACAAATTAGATATGGTCCCTATTTTTGTGTAGGATTACTATTTTATCCAAGAAGTAGACATTAAAGTAGTTATAACAAACTATAGTGAATGTTACTAGAATATCTCTCTGGTAAAATTAACATTTAAACTAAGGCCTAAAAGTTTAATGTAGAATGAGGAGAATAATGCATGCAAAGAGAATGTTAATAGAAAAGGTTTGGAGGCAAAGGAGGATCATTCAAAACTCATGGAACTGTGAGAATCCAACATTGCTGGGTCAAAAAGCACAAAGGAGAGAGTAGCAGTACAAAGTAGACCAAATCATGGAGAGCCTTGAAACCCCATTAAGAAGTTTGAAGACAACCCTGGATGGCGTGGCACAGTGGATTGAGCACCGGCCTGTGGACTGAAAGGTTGCCAGTTTGATTTCCTGTCAGAGAACATGCCTGGGTTGCAGGCCAGGTCCCCAGCTGGGCGTGTATGAGAGGCAATTAATCCATTCTCTTGCATATCGTTTCTCTTCTTCTATTTCTCCCTCCCCCCTCTCTAAAAATAAATAAAATATTTTTTTGAAAAAGATGTTTAAGCCCTGGCCTGCGTAGCCCAGTGGATTGAGCTCAGGCTGCAAACCAAAGCATCGCAGGTTCGATTCCCAGTCAGGGCACATGCCTGGGCTGCAGGCCACGGCCCCAGCAACCACACATGGATATTTTTCTCTCTCTCTCTCTTTCTCCCACTCTTCCCTCTCTAAAAATAAAACTAAAACTAAAATAAATAAATAAATTTTTTAAAAAAGAAGTTTAAAGACAGTGGGAAGCTGTTAAAGGATTTTAATCAGAGGACTGTGAAAAATAATATAAACGAAGCCACTTCAAAATGGAGTTGGAGTTGCCATTCCAGAGGAATGAGAAACACTTCTCAGACCTTTGAAATGTGTCAACTGTTCAAAACAACCTTTGGAGTGAACCTAATGCAGCATTGCATTCCAACAACTGCTTGCAAAGCTACTAAAAGCAAACATTCTGACTACTAGACTGAAAACTAAAAACTTTCTCTAGAACCAGCACCAGTATGTATAACTAAAGAATAACTTGATTTATTTGCACCTATAGAAATTCCTTCTTGTTTATGTAATTATTCCCCTTTCCTTTCTCATAAAAACCCCTTGTTTTCACCCACAATGGGAACAATGTTTGGGCTTCTGCCTGAATCAGTGCTTCCCTAATAGCTACTTTATTGGATCTCAAACACTTGTTGCCTTTCACTTTTGTCTTTCATTTTTAGGTTAGCAGGGCTGATCAATTCATGTTTATGAAAGATCACTTTGTGGTTTGGAGGGAATAAGAGTGTTTTCAGGAAATCAGAGAGTGTTTGGAGAGTCTAGCATTTGATAGTGTAGGAGATACAGTGCTGGCCAAAGGCATAAAGAAAAGGAAATTAATGTGAGAGATAGTTTGGAAGTAGGCCCAAAAAGATAGTAACAGATATAGGGAGTGAGGAGCCATTAAAATGTGGAACATAATCATGCACATGACCCTGCTCTCAAAGAACACTGTAGAAAGGTTAAGGCACAAATGACCCATGAAACCATTTTTCAAAACAAGTCTCTTGGCATTTTCTCTCTCTAGGCTTGAATGATATCCAGGGCTCTTCTCTCAGGATGTGCTTTGTTTGTTTCTTTGTTTGTTTGTTTTAATCCTCACTAGAGGACATGTTTATTGGTGTTAGAGAGAGGGGAAGGGAGAGAGAGAGGGAGAGAATCATCAGTCAGTTGTCTCTCGCACATGTTTTAACCAGGACCAAACCTGCAACCTAGGCATGTGCCCTGTCTGGGAATTGAACACCTGATCTTTTGTGTTACATGGATGACACTCCAACCAACTGAGCCACACTGGCAAGGGCTTATGATGTGCTTCTCATGGTTTCCTCAGCAATTCCCTCACTAGGGTTGTCTAATTTCAGCTACCTCAGAGTCAGTGTCCCTCCTCTGGCAGGTCTTCACAATGCTGAATCCAAGTTCATGTCCAGCCACATTCTGTTAAGGTAAGTTCTTCCTAGCAGGAAGCCCTCTTGGCCTACATCCTTTGTTATGTGCCCTCCACTCTGGCTGGTCCCTATCTGTGGGGTCCATATCTGGACCTCAAGAAAGAAAAATTTTCTTCAGTCAGTTCTATTGCAATTCTGCCTTTTTCTTTGTGGCCTTAGACCTCTTCAGCCAAACTTTTCTTCCTTTCTGTTTTCTTTTTTTTATTTTATTACGATAAGAACATTTAACATGGGATCTACCCTCTTAAATTTTTGAGTATACAATATATTATCATTGACTGTAGGTACAATGTCATACAGCAGACCTCTAGAGTTTCTTCATCTTGCGTTACTGAAACTTTATGCCTGTTAATTAGTAACTTCTTATGACTAATGATGTTGGGCATCTTTTCATGTGCTGATTGGTCATCTGTATGCTTATATCTTATCTTAGACAAATGTCTGTTCTGATCCTCTGCTCAATTTTTAATTGGGTTGTCTTATTATTATTAGTTGTAAAAATTCTTTATGTATTCTAAATACAAGTCCCTTGTCAGATACATGATTTGCAAAATTTTTCTCCCATTCTGTGAGTTGTCTTTTCACTGTTTTCCAATTTACATTTTTATTTTAATATTTTATTGATTATACTATTACAGTTGTCCTGATTTTTCCCCCTTTAACTCCCTCCACCCAGCACCCCGACTCCCTCAAGCAATCCCCACACCATTGTTATGTCCATGGGTCATGTGTATAAGTTCTTTGGTTACTCCATTTCCTATACTGTACTTTACATACCCATGGCTATTCTGTAACTATCTATTTGTATTTCTTAATCCTTTCACCTCTTCACCCATTCCCCCACACCCCCTCCTATTTGTCAACCATCAAAACACTCTCTGTATCCATGATTCTGTCTCTGTTCTTGTTTGCTTGGTTTGATTTTTAGATTCAATTGTTGATAGATATGCATTTATTGCCATTTTATTGTTCGTAGTTTTGATCTTCTTTTTCTTAAAAAGCCCCTTTAACGTTTCATATACTAATGGTTTGGTAATGATGAACTCCTTTAGTTTTTCTCATCTGGGAAGGTCTATATCTGCCTTTCAATTCCAAATGATATATTTGGTAGGTAGAGCAATTGTAGTCCCCTGCTTTTCATGGCTTTAAATATATCTTGCCAGTCCATTCTAGCCTGCAAAATTTCTTTTCAGAAATCAGCTGACAGTCTTATGAGGATGCCTCTATAGGTAACTAACTGTTTTTTTCTTACTGATTTTAAGATTCTCTCCTTATCTTTAATCTTTGGTATTTTAATTATGATGTGTCTTGGAGTGGGACTCTTTGCATCCAACTTGTTTGGGACTCTGTCCACCTTGTTTGGACTTGCATGTCTATTTCCTTCACCAAATCAGGGAGTTTTTCTTCCATTATTCTTTCAAATAGATTTCCAATTTTTTGCTCTTTTTCTCTCCTTCTGGCACACCTATGATGTAAATGTTGGACCACTTAAAGTTGTCCCAGACGCTGCTTATACTCTTCTCATATTTTGGAGTCTTTTTTCTTGTTTGTTTTTGTTTTTTGTTTTGGTTTTTTTGCTTCCTTATGTTCCAAATCATTGATTTGATTCTCAGCTTTATTTATTCTACTGTTGTTTCCCTGTAAATTGTTTTTTTTTATTTCAGTTAGTGTATCCTTTGTTTCTGACTGGATCTTTTTTATGCTGTTGAGGTCCTCACTAAATTCTCTGAGCAAACTTATCACCAGTGTTTTGACCTCTGCATCTGACAGACTGCTTATCTCCACTTCATTTGGCTCTTTTTCCGGAGTTTTGATCTGTTCTTTCATTGGGCCATATTTTTTTCTCTCTTCATTTTGTCAGCCTCCCTATGTTTGTTTCTATATATTAGATAGAGCTTCTTTGACTTGGTATCTTGGTAGTATGGCCTAATGTAGTTGGTATCCTGTAGGGTCCCAGTGGTACAACCTCCCTTATCACCCAAGCTGGGTACTCGAGGTGCACCCTTCGTATTGGCTGAGTATACCTTCCACTTGTAGTTCAGCCTTGATTGTTGTTGGCAAGTGAATGGGAGAGATTTACCCAGGCCAGTCAACTGCAAGGACTGGCTGTGACCACTGATCACCACACTGTGACCACTGATCACCCTCCATGGAGGATCAGCTGTGCAGGGGCAGGGTAGTGGTATTCTGATGTGGTCTGTAGCTACCCACTGGGTGCTCAGGCTTTGAGATTTCCTGGGTGGTGCAAGGCAACATTAGGCCCCACCTGTGTTTTGACCTGAGCCACCCCGAATGAGCTGTATAGCAGTCTGATATGGCTGCTACTTGTACTGGGCTTAGAGATTCCCAGGTGAAGCCAAGCTGTGAATCTAGGCTGGCTGCTGCCAGTGCTGGGCCTAGGGCTGACTGAGGCCAGATTTTGCTTGTTTGAGAGGACTTGGGAAATTGTGAAACATGAGGCAGAGTCCCAGGGATCTCCAGTGCTAGTGGGAGGCAGTGTTAGGGTGATGGAGTCTCAGATATGGCACCAGCTTGTCAGCTCTGTGGCAGGAGGGTTCAGAAAAGGAACAATGCCCTCTGCTCACCTTGTTGCTAGGAACTTCAGTTCCTTTCTGTGTGCTACTGGTTCCTTTCAACCTGCTAGGTGCTAGAGCTCAGACGGAGTGAGTCTGAGTACGTGAGTCCATGTGTGGGTTTTCTAAGAGAAACTGCTTGAGGGCCCATCAGTTTTTTCCAGGGACTCAATCCCTCTAGTTTTTGCAGCTAGAATATGTGGAGTGTTATCTTCCTGGCACTGGAACTCTGGGCTAAGGAGCCTGGTGTGGGGCTGGGATTCCTTGATCCTGAGATATCCCTCCCAAATTTTTATCTACCACATGTGGTGTGGGACTAGCCCATTCTGCCTCTCTGCCCCTCCTACCATCTGGATGGATGTGGTTTCTTTAATTCTGTAGCTGTCAGACTTCCATTCAACTCTATTTCTTCACATTCTGTGATGATTGTTCAATGTTTTAGTTGTAATTTTGATGTGGTTGTGGGAGGAAGCGAGCCATGTCTGCCTATCCTGCCATCTTGACTGGAAGTTCAGCTTTTCACTTTTTTGATAGTGCCTTTTGAAACACAAAAGTTTTAAATTGTGGTGAAGTCCAATTTATCTTTTTTTCTTTTGTTGCTTGTTCTTTTATTGTTATATCTAAAAATTCTTTGCAAGATACAAGATTGAGAAGATTTACTCATTTGTTTTCTTCTAGAAGTTTTACAGTTCTTGCTCTTACATTTAACTTGTTGATCTATTTTGAGTTAATTTTTTAATATATTGTGTAAAGTAAAGGACCAACTTCATTCTTTTGTGTATCCCATTGAACCAGTGCCATTTGTTTTCTTTCCTCATTGGAGGCAGTTGGCACCCTTGTCAAAAATCAGTTGACAATAACTCTGACAGTGTAGCTCAGTTGGTTGGGTATCATCCTGGAAAGAGATAGGTTGGTGGTTCAATTCCAGGTCAGGGCACATGCCTGGGTTGCAGGCCCAGTCCCTTAAATAATTATTGTTTAATTCTCTCTCTCTCTTTTCTCCCTCCCTTTCCCTTTCTCTAAGAATAATCATGTGTTTTTTTGAACACTTAACAAAATATATATGAGTTTATTTCTAGATTATCAATTCTATTCCATTGATCTGTATGTCTATTCTTATTCCAGTACTACTCTCTTAATAACTTAGTAGCTTTGTAGCGAGTTTTGAAATTGGGAAATGGGAATCCTCTGACTTTGTTCTTTTCTTTTTAAAGATTTTATTTATTTATTTTTAGAGAGACAGGAAGGGAGGGAAAAAAGAGAGAGAAATATTGATTGGTTGCCTTTCACATGCCCCTAACCGGGGACCAGCCTGCAACACAGGTAAGTGCCCTGACCAAGAATTGAACCAGTGATCTTTTTGGTTTATAATCCCTTGATCCACTGAGCAATACCAGCCAAGGTTTACTTTGTTGTTATCAATATCATTTTGGTGATAAGTTTTAGTAACTGAAATTAATCACTTCTGGGGTGTACCTGAAGTATATTGACTCAGGAATGAGAGCACAGTTATAGTAATTAGGAAAAAAACAAAACAACTTTGTGCTCATACATAGTAAGTTAAGACTCTACAACAAACTAGTTATGACAAGTACTCCTAGAATTTGAAAAAAATCTTAGAGAAGTATTTGTACTTAATTGGGATGTTCAGGACAGATTTTCCTGGATCTTACAGGGCAAGGGATTCCTGATTTCTAAATTATACATATTTATTCATGTTTTCCCTTGGAAAAGTCTCCAAATATTTTATACTTTTATGTGTATGTATATATTGCTATTCACCAATACTAACTTCATCAGTTTCATAAGCACTTCTTCAATAAATGTTCCTGATTTTATTATTTTTGCAAAACTTCTTTGGTTTCTATGTAGTGTTATTAAGAAAACACACACACACACACACACACACCAATAACCTTGTTTTATCCTCTCTTGTCTAGGAATATGACAAAACTGAAGATATACTTGTGGAGATAGTTACAGCTGGACAGGGTCAAGAGGTGTATTCCTATGGATGATTCAAGCCTGTCCAGCCCTGTTGATGTAGACAAAGGCTTTGCCATTGCCTTTGTTGTTCTTCTGTTTCTTTTCCTAATAGTGATGATTTTTCGCTGTGTTAAGTTGGTGAAGAATCCCTATGAGGCCAGTTTCCCAACCACAGAACCATCTTTGAGCTGAATTATGAAAAAGCCTGGCAGACTCCCCCTCACAGAAGATTTAAAACTTTTTATACCAAGGGTGGACATCCAGATTTTATACTATTTCACCTCCCTAATTCTCAGCTTTCACACTCTTGCATTCTACAATAGACACATGAGGGTGACTTCAGAATAATAAAAAGGATGAAACTCTGACTGGTCTACATTGTTCCTATTCAAGAAAATGGTTAAAAAAGTGGGGCAAAGACAGGTTGAATTCATTATTAAAATATGGCTATGGTGTCAATGATAAATCCAATAAGAGATTACTATCCAAAATTTATTAAAAAACTCAACACCCACAAAAATCTAGTTAAAACAAGGGCAGAGAATCTGATAGACATTTCTTCAAAGAGGACATACAGATGCCCAATAGACATATGAAAAGATGCTCAATGTCACTAATCATCAGGGAAATGCAAATGAAAAGTACAATAAGATATCACAGCATAATTGTTAGAATGGCTATCATTAATAAATCAACAAGTTTTGGTGATAATGGGGAAAAAAGGGAACTCTCATGCCTTATTAGTGAGATTGCAAATTGGTGTGGCTACCATGGGGAACAGTACAGACGGTCCTCAAAAAAGTTAAAAATGGAACTATCTTATGACCCAGCAATTCCACTTCTGGGTATTTATTTGAAGAAACCCGAAACAGTAATTCAAAAAGAGATATGCACCCCTATGTTCATTGTAGCATTATTTGCAGTAGCCAAGCCAAGATATGGAAGCAACCTAAGTTACCCATAAATAGACAAGTAGATAAAAAAAAGTGGTGGTACAGACTTTTGGCCAAGATGAAGGCATAGGTAGACACACTGTGCCTCCCTAGCACAACCAAAATAAGGACAACAACAATTTAAAAACAAAAAGCAACCAGAACCAACAGAAAACCAAACTATAAGGAAGTCTGACAACCAAGGAGTTAAAAAAGATACACTCATCCAGACCAGTAAGAGGGTGGAGATGGGCAGCCAGGAAGAGAGGACTCAAGGCAAGGCAGTGGCTGGCAGACCCAGTGAGGTGGCGGATTGTGGAGCGGGGCATGCAAGGCTACAGCTGGCTGGCAAGGCAGCAGCAGATGGACCTGCGAGGTGGTGGATTGTGGACTGGGTGGTCCCACATTCGAGTGCAGATAAACTGGGAGAAACAACTGGGGAGTGGGATGGTGGGCACAATCCAGGGCCCCAGTGCAGGGAAATAAAGCCTCAAACCACTGATTAAAAACACCCGTGGGGGTTGAGGCAATGGGAGAGACTCCCAGCCTCACAGGAGAGTTCACTGGAGAGATGCACAGGGTCCTGGAATGTACACAAGCCCACCCACCTGGGAATCAGCAACAGAAGGGCCCCGTTTGCTTGGGGGAGGCAGCAAAAGTGACTGAAATCCAGCAGAGAGTGGAGCAAGTGCCATTGTTCCCTCTCAGACCCCTTCCCCACATACAGCATCACAACCCAGTGATATGGGTTGCCCCGCCCTGATGAACACCTAAAGCTCTGCCCCTCACTAAGTAACAGGTGCATGGAGACAAAAAAAAAAAAAAAAAGGCCCGAATGAAAGAAAAGATCAAGGCTCCAGAAAAAATACAACTAAGTGATGAAGAGATAGCCAACCTAACAGATGCACAGTTCAAAACACTCGTAATCAAGATGCTCCCAGAATTGGTTTAATTTGGTCACAAATTAGATGGAAAAATAAAGTCTACACTAAGTGAAATAAAAGAAAAAGTACAGAGAACCAATAATGATGGGAAGAAAACCAGTACTCAAATCAACGGTGTGGGCCAGAAGGAAGAAAGAAACATCCAACCAGAAAAGAATGAAGAAACAAGAAGTCAAAAAAAATGAGGAGAGGCTCAGGAACCTCTGGGACATCTTTAAACGTTCCAATGTCCGAATTATAGGGGTACCAGAAGGAGAAAAGGAAGAGCAACAAGTGGAAAAGTTATCTGAACCAATAATAAAGATGAACTTCCCCAATCTGGCAAAGGAAATAGACTTCCAGAAAGTCCGGGAAGCTCAGAGAGTCCCAAAGAAGTTGGACCCAAGGAGGAACACACCAAGGCACATCATAATTACATTACCCAAGATTAAAATGAAGGAGAGAATCCTAGAAACAGGAAGAGAAAAGGAGACAGTTACTTACAAAGGAGTTCCCATCAGACTGTCAGCGGATTTCTCAAAAGAGACCTTACAGGCAAGAAGGGTCTGGAAAGAAGTATTCCAGGTCATGAAAGGCAAGGACCTACATCCAAGATTGCTCTATCCAGCAAAGCTTTCATTTAGAATGGAAGGGCAGATAAAGTGTTTCTCAGATAAGGTCAAGTTAAAGGAGTTCATCATCACCAAGCCCTTATTTTATGAAATGTTAAAGGGACTTATCTAAGAAAAAGAAGATAAAAACACGTAAAATAAAATGACAGCAAACTCACAATTATTAACAACCACACCTAAAACAAAAACAAAAGCAAACTAAGCAAACAACTAGAACAGGAACAGAACCACAGAAATGGAGATCACATGGAGGGTTATCTACAGGGTAGTGGGAGGGGGAGAGAGGGGGAAAAGGCACAGAGAATAAGTAGCGTAAATGGTAGGTAGAAAATAGACAGGGACGGTAAGGGTAGTATAGGAAATGTAGGAGCCAAAGAACTTACATGTACGACCCATGGACATGAACTAAAGTGGGGAATGTGGGTGGGAGTGCGTGTGCAGGGCAGAGGGGAGTGAAGGGGGAAAATGGGACAACTGTAATAGCCTAATCAATAAAATATATTTTTTAAAAAGCTGTGGTACATATATACAATGAAATATCACTCAGCCATAAAAAAGAATGAAATTTTACCATTTGCAACAACATGAATGGACCTAGAAGGTATTATGCTAAGTGAAATAAGTCAGACAAAGAAAGAAAAATACTATATGATTTCACTTATATGTGTTATCTGAAGAAGAAAATACATGAACAAACAAAACAGAAACAGACTCATACCAAACAAACTGATGATTGTCAGAATGGAAGGGGGTCAGGGGCCTGGGTGAAAAAAGTGAAGGTATTAAGAAGTATCAATTGGTAGTTACAAAGTTGTCACAGGATATAAAGTACAGCATAGGGAATATAGTTTTTTTTAAAAAAAGGTCATGGGTTTCAATTCTCCAGTATATATGTCCTTAAGATAGGACAGTTAGCCATAAATTTATGATGTAATGTAATATAATTTTCATGATGGTTAACTAAAACTAGAAGCCCTTCTAGAGGGGGTCCTAGAAGGTTCCTTTAGTCATACGAATGTAAGGCCAGCAGGAACCAATTGTACTAGAATAAGAGTATAACAGGATCTTTTTGTGTGCAAGGTTTTATAAAATCTGTGGCCCTTCTCAAGTGGACAAAGCTCTAAGGTAGAGGGGAACTAATTTTCCTGGGGTAAATTCCTTAATCTCTGCCAGCCCAAATTTTCTCTTCTATAGAGTAACATTGGTGGGTTGAAAAGAAGCCCTCAAAAAAATAGGTCCATGTCCTCACCCCTGAAACCTATGTCTGTGACCTTACTTGGAAAAAGGGTCTTTGAGTGCCTATGCCCTTTTCACCCACCTTGACTAGGCCTGTTCTCTCACATGAGAACCTATCACAAATAAACTTTGCTTACATACCCCCCCAAAAAAGGAAGAAAAGGGCCTTTGCAGATATAATAAATTTAAGAATCTCAAGATAAATTCATCCTGGATTATCCAAGTGAGCCCTAAATCCAATGACAAGTGTCTTTATAAAAGACAGAAGAGGAAAAGACACAGGAAGGCAAAGGAAAAGACCCTGTGAAGATGGAGGCAGAGGCTGAAGTCATCCATCCACAGCTAAAGAACCTTTGCCTGGAAATCACCAAAGCTGCAAGGCAAGAAAGGACTCTCCCCAGAGCCTTTGGAGGGAGTGCAGCCCTGCCAACATCTTGATTTTGGACTTCTAGCCTTCAGAACTGTGAGAGAATACATTTCTGTTTTTTATGGCCATCTAGTTTGTAGTAATTTCTTATGGCAGTCACAAGAAACTATATGTATAGTACATGATGATGATAATGATGATAAAAATGCAAAAAATTCCTAGACCCTACCTTGTTCCCCAATCCATCCTTCCAGAGATAACTGCTGTTAAGTTAGTTTGTTGCATTTATGTGTATCTTTACAGACATTTTCTTTTTAATGTAATATGTTTAAATAACTATCTATTTTCCTGTTTCAGAATTCAAAAAGTATCAAATGGTGTACTGTGAAAGTCCTTACTCCAACTCGGTCACCCATGCTCCTATTGTTGCTCTTCAGCAACAACGGGTGTTAATTTCTTATCTCCTTCCAGTGATATTTTAAGTATATGTTTATGTATGTTTCTGCCATCATGTACACAAACAACAGGATGTAAATGAATATTCTGCACCTGCTTTTCTCACCTGATAATGTGTCTTGAATATTACTCCATGTAAATGCACAAAGAGCTCCTTAGCCTTTTTTTTTAAAACACAGCTTAAGAGTATTCCATTGTTGGGGTGTGCCATAATTTGTTTAACCCTCCCCCTGCTGATAAAAATTGACATTGTTTCTAAATATTTTGCTGTTTCAAACAATGTTGCAGAAGATAAGTTAGCATTTACATCATTTCAAAGATATGCACAAAGTATGCCATTTCAAAGCTATGTAGTTTAATTCCTAGAAGTTGAGTTGCTGATTGAAAGAGTATTACAGAATTTACACATTTTTTGAATTAGTTGTCAATGTTCAAAGCTCAAGAATTTTCATATAAAAATATGGATTTTTAAGTTTACTTGGAAAATGATGGACCTGGCAACACCGTAACTATCACACAAGACAAAAATTAGCTGGAGCTAAGTAGCAACTGCTCCCTGTAGGAGGTATTTCCCAGGTCACCATGGTTCTCACCCAACTCATTTTGATCCTTTAAATTATTTTCCTGATGCCTGAAACCCTTTGAGTTTTTAATCCCTATCTTTTGTTTTGATTCCGAGATCACTCAGCAATCTTTAGATTATGATCTAATTCCCCTTAAGTCTGTCTGCAGGGGAAGGATCATTCGGCATTCCAAGGGTTTGGCCCCTGTGCTACAGTATCTCATGGTCAAGTATTAAGTAGCATGGATTGTGATTTTTTGATTTATCACAGTGTATCATGAAAATGAATGTGCCGAGCACACCAACATGAGTATTCTAAATGGTGTGTCCATTACTTGTTACTTTATATTATTCAACTGGCAATAAACTGTCTACCTCAATAATTTTTAAAGTTTAATAATGTGAGTCATTTATAATAGGGCCTGAATCTCTAACAAGAGTTAGTCTTCAGACCTTCACAAAAACAACGCCACAGCTTGACTCCCTAACTATGGAGGCCCTACTCTAGAAAGGATTGCACAGCTCAAATCTACCTTTCCTATAATGTTTCTGATATTTTAGTGAGCAAACAAATTGCCCGGAGGTCTTATTAAAATTCAGATTCTGATTCAGTACATACTTATCAGGGCCAGCGAGAGATTTAGAATCTCTAACAAGATCCCTAATTTGAATGTGGAGTAGCAAGGTCTGAGAAGACACTTCCTGAGTCCCACTGGTGATTTCTGCCATTCTGAGCTCTTCAGCCTCCTCAGGACAATGAAGAAAATCAGACTGGAATATAATGCCCCAAATAGCTCCTGTTTATCTCCAACATCCTCTATTCCTCCTTTCCACACCTAAGCCACCTCCACACACATCAGAAAGCTGAAAATTCAACTAATAGAAACTCAGTCAGAGCAGAGCAAAGCTTTCTTCTCATCACACATTACAGAGAACCACATGCACAGGGCAGTAAGTCAGGTGTCTGGGGAAACAAAGACGATTAACACAGGACCTCAGCATTGCGTTAATAACAACTCAGCAGAGGAGAGAGTGACATACACAGATAACTTACAAGTGGAAATGAACTAAGGTCATGGAAACACAAAGAAGTTAATTCTGAAGAGGGTGAGTGAAGGTCTAGGACAGTGACTCTTAAACTCTGGTCCCAGTACCAGTAGGATGCACATCACCTGGGCAAATGTTAGCCATGCAAATTCTCAGATCCACCCAAGCCTATTCCAGGGGTGGTGTGGGGCAGCACTGTGTTTTAACCAGCCCTCCAAGTGGTTCCGATACAGGCTAAAGTTTGACTGCCAGTCTATAAAAACTTAGGGAATTAAAATTTCACCAGACAGAAAGGGAAAGGGCATTCCAGGAAAGAGATCACAATGAACAAAGGTATGCAGATGCAAAGTAAAATATATAAATATGCTGGAGAAATAGCACATAATCAGGAGTGTGAACAGAGGATTGGAAAACACAGCCAGAGAGGTAAGTTAGGGCCAAATTATGAAGAGCCTGAAAATTGTGAAGTTTGAACTTTGCTCTATAAACATAAAGAAAAGACAGTTTTAAGGCAAGGGAGTGACATAATCAAAACCGCATTTTATTTATTTATTTTTATTTATTTTTAGACACAGGAATAGAGGGAGAAAGAGAGGGAGAGGAACATCAGTGTATGGTTGGCTCTTGCACGCCCCCTACTGGGGACCTGGCCTGCAACCCAGGCACATGACTGGGAATCAAACTGGCGATCCTTTTTGGTTCACAGGACGGCACTCAATCCACTGAGCCACACCAGCCAGAGCCAGAATTGCATTTTAGAACTACATTTAGCAGCACCCCTGGCCTCTGCCCACTAGAAGTCAATAGTGAGAGACAGCCAACATACTTAAAATGTCCAAATAAATAAAGTTATTTGTGAAAATGAAAAATGTCTTTTATTTTATGAAAAAACTAAATGGGCTTTTTGGCCAACTCAATATCTAGAGAAAGCCTTCGCTTCTCTGTATTGTAATTCCCATGCTTCAACAACTGGAAATAGGCACTTCGAATGCTCCCAGGAAACTGATGGGCAAGTGAAATGAGTACAGTGAAAGTGTAGTCAGCAGGGGAGAATTTCAAGGACTCTGGTAATCATGGCTGCTTGGTCTCTGTTTCCAGTCTTACACAGCAGGTTGTGGTTTATACTTTTTAAATGAAGTCAGATACAGTTAGTGTAAAGATTGCTGAACAAATTAAAGCAATAATGAGATACTATGGTAATGAATAGTACTGATTCATCAAATATACCTGGTTATCCCTGCTTCCAGAGATGGAGTCCTCTCTTTCCTGGCCCCCTTGTGGTTGGGTAGGACCTTATGACTCATGGGTTGTAACTGACTGTCCTGAGTCACTTTAATTGCCAATGTGAGACCCTCTAGCTTTCTTTCCTTCTGGCATGATGACTCATTAGACTGGGTTCCTGAGCAGCTATCATGAGCAGAGTTCCACTGCCAACTTTCTAGAGATGATTATGCAGTGTCAACAAGAAATATACACAGTGTTTTTTTTTTGTTTGTTTTGTTTTGTTTTAAGATTTTGGAGTTGTTGCCACAACATAACCTAATGTATCCTAATGCAGATACTATTTAACACATATCACATTCTTTCAAGGTAAATAGATAGTTAACGTCCAGTCCTAACGAAGGTCTGGGAAAAGAAATACTTCCAGAGATCTGCTAGTGGGAGTAAAAATTGTTTCAACTTTTTTTGAAAAGCAGATTCTATTAAAATGAAAAAAAAAGTACTTTTTTTTCACCTCAGATTCCATTCTGGGAAATCTCTTCCACAGAGAAAACAGTGCTGCTTCAAAAGAATGTTAATGTTTATTGTATTATTTGTAGTGGCTAAAAACAGAAAATAATCTAAATTTCTAAATAAGGTTTAGTCAAACTATGAAGTATTATGCAACTGTCAAAAAGACAAATTTTACCCTTTTTATTGACTTCAAGGTATGCCTGAATCCCCTCCCCGCAAAAAACTCACACGCATGACTTTGTACGTACAAGCCTAAAACTAAGCTGTTTTACCTAAAAGGAGCAGGGGTGGTAAGTGATGGGGAGCAAAGAACATCATGTTTTTCTTCTTACGTCTTGCTATTCCTCAACTTGTTACAATTTGTATGGCTTTTGTAATTAAACAAACTCAAATAAAAGAAAAAATCTAAACCGTTAAGGACTGCCAACTGAGACCTTGATGCAGTAAGCATGGTATTACTGCCACTAGCTGGGGATGGAGGAAGAGGCGGAGCTTCTATAACATTTTCAGACCACGCCTCCTTTAGCCCCCCCAACGGCTTCTCACGTGTGCCCTGGCAAGCTCGCTTTGACGCATGCGTACTCGCCTAAGTTTGTCCTAGCCTCTGAGGGGCGCCTGGCAGTTTTGGATTTGACCCCGTTAGGCTACCGTCGTGGGGACCGGAACGGCACCTAAGGTTTGCTTCCGGGCGTCTCTTTTGCTTCCCCTTTTCTCCCTCACGCTTCTTCCCCTCCCCCTATCCCCCTTTCCCTTTTCGTTCTCTCCCATAGAGGCCGACCTCTGAGTCGTGAGTCTGGGGTCTGGTTGGTGAAAAGAAACTATTGTAGTTGGAAGTAAGGAGGTGTGAGAAATTAACTGAGGTAATTGGAGGCCAGCGGCTTGTCTGAAATGTTTTGTTTGTGGGAGGAGGTCGGGCGAGGGTGGGAAGGAAGTTTTCCCCAAGAGGCGAGCGGGGCGGGGTTCAGCAGGGTTTGCCGGCAGGGGTGGGACGCACCTCCAAAATGGGTAGCACGGGGGTGGGGCGATGTGTGGGCAAAGGATAAATGGGGATTGTGAGAACTGTCATTGGGGTCGCAAGGCGTCCTATCAGTTCTACTTTAACCGCTTGATTAAAAAAAAAACAGCTATACTTGGACTATAGATTTTAGGTAGCCCTATTTTATTCCCAAGAATGCTTTATTTCCCTCTACTTTGGAGAATCCTCTTTGCTGCAGGTTTTTATGTGTTTAAGTATTGCAGACTTTTTAAAAAGTAAACTTCCACATGGAAGCAAAATAATGTGAAGGGAACAAATAAACAGAAGACAATGAGTTATAGATCAGCTCCTACTCTTCATATGGAGATATTTGTTCAAACTAAGCAAAAGTGTGCGAAGATGTATTTAGTAAATATTAAGAAACAGATCACAGAAATACAAGCATACCTTCTTTCATTGCGCTTCATAGGTATTACTTTTTTTTTCCAAACTGAAGGCAAAGACTATCAGGAAAAACGTTATTCACTTTATTGAAATACTCGCTTTATTAAGGTTGCATGGAAGCCCAACCCGCATGCCTGTGTCTTTGTCAGGAAATTGGTTCACTTCATTTTCCTAAAACATTTCCAGGAGCCCCCTGTTGAATAATATATGGCCTTTCAAACTTATAAATCTTATCAGGTCTATAGTCTGTAACATACGATGAGAACTACAAAATCTCATCACTGTATACTGGAGTATGGGGATAGTGAACATAGAATCAAACCTAACAATACTTGAATATCAAGAAAGGAGTTTTATTAGGGGACTGAGGCTCCCTATTGTGATTATCGTGACTCCAAAGGTAATTTTCATTTCTTGTTTTATGTAGAAGACAATAGCATGTCATCCCTCCCCGGGTGCCTTGGGTTGGATGCAGCAACAGCTGCAGTGGAGTCTGAAGAGATTGTGGAGCTGCAACAAGCAGTGGTTGAGGAGCTGGGTGTCTCCATGGAAGAACTTCGGCAGTTCATTGATGAAGAACTGGAAAAGATGGACTTTATACAGCAACGCAAGAAGCAGCTAGCGGAGTTGGAGATGTGGGTAATACAGAAGGAATCCGAGGTGGCCCATGTTGACCAGCTCTTTGATGATGCCTCCAGGTGAGGACTACATGGGAAGTAGGAGGAAATCTCTCCTTTGGCAGAATTTTTTTTTTTTAAGATTTTATTTATTTATTCCCAGAGAGGGAAGGGAGGGATGGAGAGAGAGAGAGAAACACCAATGTGCGGTTGCTGGGGGCCACGGCCTGCAATCCAGGCATGTGCCCCGACTAGGAATTGAACCTACGATGCCTGGTTCGCAGCCCGCGCTCAATCCACTGAGCCACACCAGCCAGGGCCTTTGGCAGAAATTTTTAATGTGTAATTCATCATGACATTATGCCAAGCACTTTATAGTATCTAAAGTGCAGATGCGTAGCACCTTACTCTTCCTCAGAAGTTAGAGTCCAGGCCTTGGCCACATAGCTCAGTTGGTTAGAACACTGTCCCGATATGCCAAGATTGTGGGTTCAATTCCTGGTCAGGTCACATACAAGAATCAACCAATGAATAAGTGGAGCAACAGATCAGTGTCTGTCTATCTCTCTCTCCCCCTCTCCTCCACTCTCTCTGTCCTTCCGCCTCTCTTTCAAAAACGCAATTTAAAGAAAAGTTAGAGTCCAATATCTTATTTCACCCGTGTATCATCTGTATTAGAGCCAAATATACGATCAGCAGTAGGGGAGTCCAGGTTTTGAGTCCCTTCCCCTTCCTCTTGCACTCCACTTCAGAACAATTGCCTTGTTTTATTAGTAGAATTGTCTAGGGAGTAGAGATCATAAAGAGTTACTGTTTTATGTAACTGGAGTGTTAATAAGTTCCTAGAACCCTGAGTCTATTCCTGAACTCCCAGAATATTTGTTCCTCGTACCCTAGTTGTCACTTAGAAAACATTTTCAAATAACAACAAAGTAAATAATGAGGTATGGTTCACAGGACCATACTTTGGGCTTATTTTGGATTTTTGAAAAACTAGTCTGGAAACACTTTTTAAACATTTCTCTTTGGGAGAAGCATTCTAAATTCTAAACAGATACTTGGCATATGGCTGTTTATAAATTAAAGTCAGCTTTTACTTAAACTTATATAAATTCTAATGGTTCCTACACCTCCTGCTGGCTTTGACTTTTTCTACATGTGTTCCAATATTAGGGCAGTGACTAATTGTGAGTCTTTGGTGAAGGACTTTTACTCCAAACTGGGACTACAGTACCGGGACAGTAGCTCTGAGGATGAAGCTTCCCGACCTACAGAAATAATTGAGATTCCTGATGAAGATGATGATGTTCTCAGTATCGATTCAGGTAAGAGATAAAGCTATGGAGAGGAAAGTCTCAGAATCAAAACTGAAACACTGGAAGATGAGCAGATAGAAGATGAAAGAAGAGAGGAGAAACCGTTTTCACTAATTCCATATTCTAACTGTTAGGCATGTCTGTTACAGGAAAAATAGAACATTGTTACTATCGTAGATGTCCCCTTTGTGCTACTTCCTGAGTTACCTTCCTTTCCCCTTTCCATGTAACCGCTATTTTGAATTCCCTTGCTTTTCTTTATAGGTGGCATTAGCACCGATGTGTGCATCTCAAAACATTGTTGGGTTTGTATACTTCGGAACAGTTTTATGGAGGTATAATTTACATACTATAAAATCTACCCACTGTAAGTTAGTTTGAGTTTAGTAAATTTGTACAGTAGTGCAGTCTTCACCTCAGTCCAGTTTTAGAACAGTTGATCACCCCAAAAAGTCCCTTCATGCTCTTTGCTCAGTCTCCATGTGCCCCTCACCCTGGCACTGCTGCTCTGCTTCCTTGCCGTCAAGTGTTACCTTTTCTAGAAATTTCATGTAAATAGAATCACAACATGTCTTCTTTTGTGTTTGGTTTCTATTACTTAAATGTTTTTGAGGCTCATCTGTGACTTGTTGTATTTATCAGTAGTTTGTTTCTTTTATTCCGAGTAGTACTCCATTGTATGGCTATACCTTGTTTTTATCCATTCCTCAGTTCGTAAACGTTTGGGTAGTTTACCATTTGGAGCCATTATGAGTGATGCTGCTGTGAGCGCTGGTGTATAAATAAGTCTTTGTGCGGACAGATGGTTCGTGTCTCTTGGGTGCTCTCCCTAGGAGTAGAATTTTGTTAGGTCTTGTGGTACGTGTATGTTTGAGTTTTTGAGAAGTTGCCCTGCAGTTTTGTGTTCCCACTAGCAAAGTGTGGCGGTTCTGGTTTCTCTGCATCTTTGTCAGTGCTCGGTATTACACACTCTTTTATCTCAGCCGTTTCAGTGGGGGCGGCAGGTGTTGCATTATGATCATGGTTCGAATTTCCCCAAGAACATTGAGCTTATTTTTCCATATTCATTTGCCATTTATATATGTTCTTTGGGGGAATAACTACTCAAATTTTTCGCCTTTTTTAAAAAGTTCAGTTGTTTGATTTTTTAATTACTTAGAAGACTTAATATACTTTAGGTGCAGTTCATGTATCAGCTTCATTTTACAGAATTTTCTCCCAGATAATGATCTGTTCGTTTTGTTAATGAAGTCTTTAGGGTTCAGGGTGGTTTGTTTTCCTTATGGCTATCCGGTTGTTCAGCCACCGTTTGTTCAATAGACTGTTCTTTTGGTATCCTTGTCAGAATCAACTGGCTGTATATATGAGTGTCTGTTTCGTCACATTCATCTAAATGTCTACCTTTGTACCAGCACCACACTGCCTTACTTTCCATAGCTTTATGGGAAGTAGTAAAATCACTTAGTGAAAAGCCTTAGAAATTATTTATACATCATATATATTCCAAGTAAATTTTAGGAACAGTTTGTCAGTTTCTACCAAAAAAAAATTTGTTTTAACTGCTAGGATTTTTAATAGAAACTGTATTGAATCTAAAAATTAATTTGGGAAGTATTGCCTTTTTAACTGAGTCTTCTAATGCATGAACATGGTACAGTTCTTCTAAGTAATTCTTTATGATGTTAATGTGAATGGAATTATTTTCTTAATTTTATTTTAGGATTGTTTGTTGATAGAATATAAAAATATAGTTGGTTTTTGTATATTGATCTGGTAGCAAGGTTTTTGTGGGGCCATTAGTATTTTCTATATTGTCTGCAGATGAAGTTAATTTTACTTCTTCCTTGCTAATCTGAATACCTTTAATTTCTTTTTTTTTCTTTTTGTTCTCACTAAAACCTCCAGGATAATGTTGAATAAAGGTTGGGAGAGCAGACATCCTTTCATTGTTCCTGATCTTAGGGGGAAAGCATTTGATCTTTAAGCGTTAATTGTGATGTGAGCTATAGGTTTTTTGTAGATATTATTTATCAGGTTTAGGGAAGTCGACTCAATTTCTGGTTTGCTGAGTATTTTTATCATAGCTGGATTGGATTTTAGATTTTATCAGCTACTTTTTCTGTATTTTTTGGATATTAAACCAACCTTGCATTCCTGGAATAAACCCAATGTATAATCCTTTATATGTTACAGCATTGGATTTGGTAGTATTTTTTTAAGAATTTTTGTACTGCCATGGCTGGTGTGGCTCAGTAGATTGGACCCCAGCCTGTGAACCGAAAGATCGTCGGTTCAGTTCCCAGTTAGGGCACATGCCTGGGTTTCAATTCAGGCCAGGTTCCCAGTAGGGAGTATGTGAGAAGCAACCAATCAATGTATCTCTCACACATTGATGTTTCTCTCCCTCTTCCTCCCTCCCTTCCCATCTCTCTAAAAGTAAATAAATAAAATCTTTTTAAAGAAAAGAGAAGAATTTTTGTACCTACATAGACAACAGTATTGAGGATTACCAGAGAGAAAGGGGGAATAAATGGTGTAGAAGGAGACTTGACTTGGGGTGGTGAAAATATGATATACAGATGATGCATTATAGAATTGTACCCTGAAACCTATATAATTTTATTAACCAGTGTCGCCCCAGTAAATTCAATTAAAAAACATTTTTTGAACCTATGTTCATGCAGGCTGTTTACACTTGTATTGTTTGATTTTCATATCAGGGTGATATGGGCCTTATGAGTTAGGAAGTGTTGCCCCTGCTCCTCTGAGTTTGTGTGGAATGATATTATGTATTCCTTCAATGTTTGATATATTCAGCAATCTTGGCCTGGAATTTCTTTGTAGAAAAAAAAATTTTAATAAGCTTTTTAGTTTGCTATAATCTTACATAAAACAAAGTTCCTGTATATCTTTCACCAGTTTTTTTGAATATTAATATATTTTGGTACATTGGTTAAAAGTAAGAAGCAAACATTGGTTCATTGCTTAGCTAACCTCCATACATTGATTTCTAGACTTTCTTTCCTAGGATCCAATCCAGGATACCACATTGAATGTATTATGGGGAGGTTTTTAATCACTAATTTATTTTCTTTACCTGATGTGGCTGTTGCATACTTTCTGTTCCTTCTGAAGTTGGTTTTTATTAATTTTGTGGATATCTAGGAATTTTCCATGTTAATCTAAATTGTCTAAACTATTGCCATAAAGTTGTTCATAATATTTTCTTATGGTCCTTTTCAATTTCCGTAAGTTCTGTAGCGATATCATTTCCTTCTCTTTTTTTTTTATTAATTATGCTGTTCTTATTTCTTTCTCCCTTTTATCCTTGTCTGCCCTGTACCCCTTCTCCCTCTAGCATTCCCCCCACTTATTTCATTTCCATGGGTTGTGCATGTAAGTTCTTAGGCTTCTCCATTTCCTATACTATTCTTAACCTCTCCCAGTCTGTTTCTTGCCTACGAATTAGCTTCTTAACTCCCTGTACTTCCCCCCCATTCTTCCCTTTCTCCCTCCCCACTGATAACCCTCCATGTGATCTCCATTTCTGTGATTCTGTTCCTGTTCTAGTTGTTTGCTTAGTTGGTTTTTGTTTTTGTAGGTTCAGTTGTTGATAGTTGTGAGTTTGTTGTCATTTTACTGTTGATAGTTTTGATCTTCCTTTTCTTCGATAAGTCCCTTTAACATTTCATATGATAATGGCTTGGTGATGATGAACTCCTTTAACTTGACCTTATCTGGGAAGCACTTTATCTGTCCCTTACATTCTAAATGAAAGCTTTGCTGGATGGAGTAATCTTGAATGTAGGTCCTTGCCTTTCATAACTTGGAGCCTCTTCTTGCCTGTAAAGTTTCTTTTGAGAAATCAGCTGATAGCCTTATGGGAACTCCTTTGTGGGTAACTGTCTCCTTTTCTCTTGCTGCTTTTAAGATTCTCTTCTTATCTTTAATCTAGGGAAATGTAATTGTGATGTGTCTTGGTGTGTTCCTCCTTGGCTCCAACTTTTTTGGAACTCTCTGAGCTTCCTGGAGGAAGCAAGGCATATCTACCTAATCCTCTGTCTTGTCCAGAGACTCATTTCTGATATTGGTTATTTGGAACTCTTTTTCTTTGTTAGTCTAGGAAAGGTTTATCAATTTTGTTGCCCCTTTTCAAGGAACCATTTTTGGGGTTCATTGGTTTTGTTTTTCTACTCTGATCTTTATTATTTTCTACCTTCCATTTAACTTAGGTTTGATTTGCTGTACTTTTTCTAGTTTCTTAAATTGCAAGTTTGGACTATTACTTTTTTTTTTTTTTTTTAATTTTTTTTATGCTTTAAAGATTTTACTTTTTGGAGAAATGGGAAGGGCGGGAGAAAGGGTAGAGAAACATCAACGTGTGAGAGAGACATTGGCTCTTACACACCCCAAACGGGGGACCTAGCCTGCAGTCCAGGCATGTGTCCTGACTGGGAATCAAATAGGCGACCTTTTGGTTTGCAGGCGGGCACTCAGTCCACTGAGCTATACCAGCCAGGGCAAGTATTATTATTATTTTTTTTTATCTTCAACTGAGAATATGCATATTGATTTTAGAAGGGGGATGGGGCTTGTAGACTCCCCACATCTCCCATAACAGTAGATGTCAGGATACCCCCAACTTACCTGCCCGCCATGGCCGATGATGCAGTAGAGGAATGTGTGATCAGTGGAGAGAAAGAGGGGATGGGAGGGAGAGAGGGAGAGAGCAACATCGATTAGAGAGAAAAACATCAGTTAATTGCCTCTTGTACAGCCCTGAGCAGAGACCAAACCTGCAGTCTAGGAATGTGCCCTGACTGGGAATCAAACCCATGGCCTTCTGGTTTACGGGATGCTGCTCCAGCCAACTGCATCACGCCAGCCAGGGCAGAAGCTTGGATTATTGATTTAAGACTTTTCTTTCTAATATAACATTTAAAGCTGTGGCTTTCCTTTTAAGCATTGCTTCACCTGCATCTCTTAAATTTTTATATGTCGTATTTTCCTTTTCATTCAACTCATAAGTTTTTTATTTCCTTTGTGATTTTTGGTTGACCACTGGGTTATTTAGAAGTATATTGTTTGACTCCCAAATATTTGGGACTTTGCCAGATTTCTTTCTGTTGTAAATTAACTTCATGGTTGTCAGAAAACATACTTTGCATGATCAGTTCTTTAAAATATATTTAGGCTTTTTTAATGGCCTAGGATATTGTCTGTTCTGGAGAATGAACCATATGTGCTTAAAAAAGAATGTGTATTCTGCTGCTGGAGTGTCTTATAAATACTGCAACAAAAATTAATCTTGTGTGATAAACATATATTATTGACTATATGAAGTATCTAGAAGAGACAAATCCACAGAAACAGAAAGGAGATTAGTGGTTGCCAGTAGTTTAGAGGAGGCTCGAATGGGGAGATACTAATAGGTATTTTTTCACTCTGAAAAGGAAACCACATACTCAGTGGTTTTTCTTTTTGGGGTGATGAAGATGTTCTGGAATTAGTGAGGTGAGTTATACAGCTTTGTGAATATACTAAACTCCACTCAAACATTTTTAAAGGGTGAATTTTTTTTTTAAGATTTTATTTATTTATTTTTAGACAGCAGAAGGGAGGGAGAAGGAGAGAGAGAGAAACATCAGTGTGTGGTTGCCTCTCTAGTGCCCCCTACTGGGGACCTGGCCCACAACCCAGGCATGTTCCCTGACTGGGAATTGAACTGGTGACTCTTTGGTTCACAGACCAGCACTCAGTCCACTGAGCCACACCAGCCAGGGCTAAAGGGTAAATTTTACAGTATGTGAATACCTGATTTTTTAAATTTTTAATGAAATTTAAAATTTATTTTCTTGGTTGCACCAGCCACATTTCATTTGCTTAGTAGCCACATGTTAACAGATTGGATGGTGCAGATGCAGAACAGTTTTATCATAGCAGGGAGTTCTGTTGTACTGCATTATTTAAGATTAAATATTTTTGCTTAACTTATTGATTACATATCTTTTTCAGAACATTCAGAAAATCCATAATTATTGTTATAAAAATTCAAATATACAATGGAAATCCAAAACCCTATAAACCACCTGCCCCAGTACTTTATCTCTGGTTAGCACTGTCATGTATTTGCTGTGTATCTCTTTGAACCCTTTTGGTACTTTTACATATATACATGTATATATATGTTTACTTTTCAGTTGCTATTGATAATACTTCATGATAATGCTTTTAATTAGCTTAGTTCTTGGTTTCTTGAACATTCTTCTGTTAAGTATCTTACACTCATTAGAGTTAATTTCATCCATAGGTGATGCTGGGAGCAGAACTCCGAAAGACCAGAAGGTGAGTTGGAATGGGTAGGAGAAGAGTAAAAACTAAGAATACGAAAATGTGAGAAACTTGTGGCCTGACATAAAATCATTCACTCTGTACTTGTGACAGTCCTATAACAGACGTTACACAAATGCAAAAGAGGTTACTTAGAGATTCATGCACTGAGTGCTATATGAATGTAGAATTTGGCAGTGCTGAGCTAGTTGAGATTAATCAAGGAAAGCTTTCTAAAACTGATTTCTGAACCAAATTTGTAAGGAAGGGCAGTTTTGCCTGATAACCGTAAGCTGACAAACATAATTAATCTATTTTGTTTTTTGAAAGACAAGTTACTTCTTACTCTAAAGTTGCTTCTAACCGATGCTGCTATTTCACTTTCCTTTATCCCTTTCCTTACAGCTCCGTGAAGCTATGGCTGCCTTAAGGAAGTCAGCTCAAGATGTCCAGAAGTTCATGGATGCTGTCAACAAGAAAAGCAGTTCCCAGGACCTGCATAAAGGTTAGGGTCAGGTGGTACCTCGATACAGGTGGGGGTGCATTCTGACAGAGATTTCATGGGTAACTGACTTTGTTATAGCGTCTCAGAGTCCCCCTTCATCTCTTTTGGGTTCTTTTAACACCACAGGCTATTCAAGTCAGTATAACATTATGATTTGGTTTTTCCTTGTTGTCTGCTTAAGTCTTTTGCCACCCGCTTTTCCATTATGCGATGGTTTATCCAAATATCTTTTTAGCTCATGCTCATGACTGCTTCTTCCAGATGGAGACCAGAGAGAATAGAGTAACTCAGATACTTAAAAGCAATCTGAGGGAAGCTTTGTGTATAGAATGGGGCTGTTCACAGGAAAATGTTTTATAAATGCTATTTTGTATTTAATGAGTGGTAATATTGTTAATGAGGAGTTGTAAGCAGTTGGTTAAAATGAAATCTTCTTGAATTAAATGTGAATTTCAATTATTCAAGTTTCTCTTATTAGCATAATAATTGAGTCAGCTATGTTTTGGCTATGTTACGTGTTTTTGCCCTTGACCAAGAGAGCAGCAGAAGTGGCTAAGGATCAAAAATTATTCCATTTTCCCTGATTACTCTGCTGCCCTCTTTACTTCTTCATTCTCTCCCCAGTCTGTGCCATATCTCTTTACAAGAACGTTGCTTTCTTCTGTAGGAACCCTGAGTCAGATGTCTGGAGAACTGAGTAAAGATGGCGACCTGATAGTCAGCATGCGCATTTTGGGCAAGAAGAGAACTAAGACATGGCACAAAGGCACCCTTATTGCCATCCAGACAGTTGGTATGTTCAGGCTAGAGGAGGAGCTAATGAAAGGCAACCTGCAGGTCTCCATTGCTGATTGTTTCTTTTCCCTGCAGCCTTGCCTTTTGTTTCACACAATAGCCAGAATTTACACAGAAACTGGGTTTTTTAAAAAATATTTGTCTATCTTTCCCTCAGGGCCAGGAAAGAAGTACAAGGTGAAATTCGACAACAAAGGAAAGAGTCTACTGTCGGGGAACCATATTGCCTATGATTACCACCCTCCTGCTGACAAGCTGTATGTGGGCAGTCGAGTGGTGGCCAAATACAAAGACGGGAATCAGGTCTGGCTCTATGCTGGCATTGTAGCCGAGACACCAAACGTCAAAAACAAGCTCAGGTACCTGGACAGAGGATTGTAAAGAGAGCAGAGGCTGGGAGCACAGCGTCTGCCCTGTCCCAGTCATAGTCCAGATCTCACAATTAGCCTTTGTGCTGTTAGTCCCCAGTGGCCAAAAACCCTTTCTCCTTCTTTGCCACTAGAGTCATGTGGGTGATTCTCTCTTTATCCTTGTCCCCTGCCTTTTTTTTTTTTCCTGTCTTAAGGAGAAAACTTGGAGGAAATCTAGGAAGAGAGTAATCAGGATGGATTAATGGGGGAATAAGGAATTCATGTAGAAGAAAGAAAGAAAGAG
Organism: Tonatia bakeri; assembly: GCA_004024845.1. Taxonomy (NCBI): domain Eukaryota; kingdom Metazoa; phylum Chordata; class Mammalia; order Chiroptera; family Phyllostomidae; genus Tonatia; species Tonatia bakeri. The sequence continues at coordinate 335,913 of PVIA01000602.1, read as the reverse complement.
GAGCTAGGTGGTTTTCAGAACACAAATCTGATAGTGGAACATGAATAAATAGCTTTCGGAAAAGTAGCGCTATATTAGGTAGATTAAGGGAGTATTCTTACCTCCTGGGGTGGGAAGAAAGAATGACAGGAAGGGAATAGTAAACTGGAACATCTTCCCTGAAGTGTGTCTTATTTGATCAGGAGGAGTGGAAGCTATGATAAGATAATGCTTTAGGTTGTGATAAATACAATCCCCTGATCTTTCTGCTATGGCTCTTTCCTTATAGGTTTCTCATTTTCTTTGATGATGGCTACGCTTCCTATGTCACACAATCTGAGTTGTATCCTATTTGCCGGCCACGTGAGTATCTGTCCCTTCTTCCTCAGTTCTCTTCATCTTCCTCTACCTTATATTTCTTCTAAAGACAACCAGTTGAAAAGCCCTCGTGTTTTTGGTGCTTCAGTCTCAAAGAACATAAGTTTGATTAATGTCCTTTGGCAGATACAGTTTTATTTGTTCATCTCCAGTGGTGGGTTTTGTAGCCAAAGCGTGAAACACTGGAAGATCATAACTGAACTTGGGTGGGCAATAGTATTATAGATGTGTTTTGATTTTGTGTCTAAGTGATTTAGATTTGAGAAAATATTAGTCTCATACTTATTTCCTAGCCTCGTACTTCATCCAGTGTGTATAAATCTGTAGGCTGAATGGTGCTTTCTGCAGAAGCTATGTTAAAGGGGGGCTTCATGGTGTCCTCCATACCTGTGACTCAGGCTTGGGGACAGACTCTTACAGAAGCAACAGGGGTTTTGTTTTGTTCTAAGGGATTTTTTTTAATCTTCACCAAGGATATGTTTATTGATTTGAGAGAGAGAGAGAAACATCAGTGTGAGAGACAAACATCGATCAAACCCACAACATAGGTGTACAGGACGATGGTCCAACTAACTGAGCCACCCGGGCCAGGGCAGAAGCAACAGTTTTTAATCACAGAAGAGTCAGCTAACACTGCTGTGTTTCAACATAATGCGGCAGTAAATGCATTCAGGATCCCTTAAAAGCCTGATAGAGAATGAGAAGAAAGAATTAATTTTTTTTTATCAATTTCCTGATGTCACCTGATTTTTTTGTGTGTTTACTTTTAGACTTATCAAGTTAGCAAGTATTTTTGTTTTAATTTTCCTAAGGAGGAACTTCCATTTTTATGAAATCAGTGACTCATCTGTATTGTATTTAGTATTTACTTCATTTGCATGGGTATTTACACATCAGGTTCAGTACTTCTGTTTTTTTAATCCTCACCTGATTCACCCATTGAGAAAGGGCAGGGAGAGAAACACTGATGTGAGAGAAAAACCAATTGGTTGCCTCCCATACACACCCCAACTGGGGATCAAACCCACAAACTTTTAGTGTATGGGATGATGCTCCAACCAAGCCGCCTGGCCAGGGCTTCAGTTCAGTACTTTAGTTTTACTTCCCTTGAGGCTATGATTTCATTTACTATTCTGTCCCTCCGAATTAAAAAATACCAAACATCTCCTTGCCAACCATTTTTCCCTATCAAGACATCCCTCTCTCAACCCTACTTCTTCCTTGGGACAGTGAAAAAGACTTGGGAGGACATAGAAGATATCTCCTGCCGAGACTTCATAGAGGAGTACATCACTGCTTACCCCAACCGCCCCATGGTGCTACTCAAGAGTGGCCAGCTCATCAAGACTGAGTGGGAAGGCACGTGGTGGAAGTCCCGAGTCGAGGAGGTGGACGGCAGCCTAGTCAGGATCCTCTTCCTGGTACTGTTCTTCCCTGGTTTTTGAGGCAGAGGTTGGGTGGTTGGGGAGAGGATAAGAGGCAATAGATGATTTTGTAGAAGTCGATAGTTTTCCTCTTTTCTATCCTGTCTGTCCCTACTGTTATCAGTTATATTTTACTTTGTCCTTCTTTTTGTTCCTTTGTGAATGGTTGAAAATAAATTCCCTGAATTTAACTATGACAGTAATCTGTATGGTTGGTTGTTCTATCTCCCTTTCTCTTTCTTGTTCTCTAGGAATATTCACATTGTGTATAGGTACAGAGAAAGCAGCCACTTCCATTTGTCCATGGTTAGGATTTTGGTAATATAAGTAGGACAAAGAAGGAGGAATCAAGGAATTTGAATTGGAGGTCTTGATGGTATTTCAAGGACCTATTTAACTCTTAGACCCTCTATACCCATCTTTTTCTCCCCTCTCACACTTAGAATAATATTGGGTTGGTTGGTTGGGTTTTGTTTTTGGTTTTGGTTGTTTTTTTTTTTTCCTGTAAGATGGCTCTACTAGTGTTTAAGTTGTCTTTTTCTTAATTGTATTTTATTGATTATGCTGTTACAGTTGTCTCAATTTATTTTTCTTGGCCCTCCTGCATCCAACACCCCCCACTCCCTCAGGCAATCCCCACAGCATTGTTCATGTCCATGGGTCACGTTTGTAAGTTCTTGGGCTACTCCATTTCCTGTACTTTAGTTTTCATCTCCATGGCTATTCTGTGACTACTTATTTGTACTTCTTAATCCTCTCACCTCTTTACCCATTCCCTCATACTCCCCTCCCATCTGACAACCATCTTTCTCTGTTCTTTTTGATTGCTTAGTTTTTTTTTTCCTTAGGGTGAATTGTTGACATGCATTTGTTTGTAGTTTTTATCTTTTTTTTAAATAAGTCCCTTCAACATTTCATATAATAATGATTTGGTGTTGATGAACTCCTTCATTTTTTTCTCATCTGGGAAGCTCTTCATCTGCCCTTTGATTTTAAATTATATCTTTGTTGGGTAAGAGCAGTTGTAGCTCCTTGCTTTCATGACTTTGAATATTTCTTGCCAGTGCTTCTAGCCTGCAAACTTTCTTTTGAGAAGTCAGTTGAGTCTTAATGGGAACTCCCCTGTAGGTACCTGTTTTTCTCTCTTTTTTTTTAATTTTTTTAAATTAATCTTTATTGTATTTTTTTCCCATTACCTATCTGCTTTTCTTTTGCTGTTTTTAAGATTCTCTCTTTATCTTTAATCTTTGGCATTTTAATTATGATGTGTCTTGGAGTGGGCCTTTTTGCATCCATCTTGTCTGGGAATCTCTCTGCTTCCTGGACTTGTATATCTATTTCCTTCACCAAATTAAGGAAGTTTTCTTTCATTATTTTTTCAAATAGAGTTCCAGTTTCTTGCTCTTTCTCTTTTCCTCCTGGCATCCCTATGATGTGAATGTTGGACTGCTTGAAGTTGTCCCAGAGGCTACTTACACTATCCCTACTTTGTTTTATTATTTTTTCTTCTTATTGTTCTGATTGGTTGTTTTTGCTTCTTTATGTTCCAAATAATTGATTTGATTCTCAGCTTCATCCACTCTACTATTATTTCCCTGTAAATTCTTCCTCGTTTCGATTAGTATATCCTGCATTTCTGACTGGATCTTTTTTATGCTGTTGAGGTCCTCACTGTGTTCCTTGAGCATCCTTTTAACGAGTGTTTTTAACTCTGTATCTGTGCAAAATGGAGATTGCTTATCTCCATTTTGTGTAATATTTTTTTCTGAAACTTTGATCTGTTCTTTCATTTGGGCCATGTATCTTGATCATTTTGGCAGCCTCCCTGTTTGCTTCTATGTATTAGGTAGAGCTGCTATGACTCCCTGCCTTTGTATCGTGGCCTAATGTAGTCGGGGTCCTGTAGGGTCCAGTGGCACAGCTTTCCCTATCACCCAAGCTAGGTACTTTAGGTGCACCCTTAGTGTGGGCTGAGCAGATCCTCATCTTATAGTTGAGCCTTGATTACTGTTGGCAAGTCAATGGGAAGGATTTACCCAGGCCAGTCAGCTCTGCTGGGCCATGACCACTGACCACCAACCTCCACACTCTGTGGAGGATCAGCTGTGCAGGGGCAGGGTGGTGGTGCACCAATGTGGTCTGTAGCTGTCCACTGAGTATGCAGACTCTGGGGCTTTTCAGGTGGTGCAGGCCAAGGTCAGCCCCCACCTGTGTTCTGCCTGGGGCCACACTGCATGAGCTGTGTAGCAATCTGAGATGGCTGCTACTTGTTCTGGGCTTGGAGATTCCCAAGTGAAGCCAGGCTGTGGATCTAGGCTGGCTGCTGCTAGTGTTGGGCCTGGGACCACTTAGCAAGAGGTACAGGGGATGGGGGCTCACTGTGGCTGGCTGTTACTTGTTTGATAGGATTTAGGAAGCTGTGAAGCATGAGCCAAGACCAGCCATTCATATGGAAAAGTCACCGTTAACAGTTTGAGTAGGCCTGTAGGTTGGGTGAGGCGGAGTCTCAGGATCTCCAGAGTACAGCTAACAGGGTTGGCCAGGTTGATAGAGTCTCAGAAAGGGCGCCATCCTGCCTGCTCTGTGGCTTTCTGGAGGGAGGGCTCAGAAAATGTACAGTGGCCTCTGCCCACCTTTTGGTCTGAGGGAAAGCTGTCCTCCAGCTCCTGCCCTGATGCCAGACACTTCACTTCCTCCCTCTATGCCACTGGTACCTTTCAAGCTGCTACCCTGGTACTGGAGTTCAGAGGGAGTAAGTCCGAGTAAGCTCATACATGGGTTCTTAAAGGGAAACTGCTTGGGATCCAGAAGTTTCTTCCACCATCTCAATCCCCACTGGTTTTTGCAGCCAGAAGTTGTGGGACCTTATCTTCCTGGCACTGAACCCTGGGCTGGGGTGCCTTGTGTGGCCTGGGACTCCTCACTCCCAAGATATCCCTTCCAAATTTTTATCCCCCACATGTGGGTGAGGGACCAGCCCATTCTGCATCTGCGCTCCCCTACCAGTCTGGATGGATGAGGTTTCTTTAATTCTGTAGTCATCAAAGTTCCATTCAACTCTGTTTCTGCTGATTCTGAGTGATGGTTCTGTGTTTTACCTGTAATTTTGATGTGGTTGTGCAAGGAGGCGAGCCGTGTTTACCTATGCCGCCATCTTGACCAAAGTTGTACTTCGTTGTCTTTAACTACATTCATAACAATTTTTTAGATTGTATTGTGACAGCTGTTACTATCAGCGTGCATTTAAAAACAAACATCAAAAATGGTGAATTTCTTTGTAGCCATTTTAATATTAAAGATGGAAGAAAATACGCAACACTTTTAGCATATTATGCTTTATTATTTCAAGTAAGGTAAAAATGCAACTAAAATATAAAACATGACTGATGCAGCATATGGAGCAGGTGCTTTGACTGATCAAACATGTCAAAAGATGTGTGCCAGAGAGTACTCACTGGACAGTGCTTCTTGAAGTTGATAGCAATTACATTAAGATGTTAATTGAGAACATTGAATGTTATACAAAGCGGAAGGTAGCCAACGTACTCACAATATCCAAATCAATAAGGTTATTCATAAAAATGAATAACATGTCCTTTATCTTACGGAAAAAATGAAATGGCCTTTTTGGCCAACCCAATACTTCTCCTCTGAGCTATCCCAGCTTTTTGTTTCTAAGGCCTTATAAGCCTGCTAATAATTCTTATACTTAGTAAAAACATGTGTTGTTCCTGAAACTTCTTTAGCAAGGATTATATGTTTTTCTTCTTCAAATTCCTGATGTCTGTCATGAAGCCTGGCACATAAGTTTATTGAATAAGTAAGGAATTCAGGGCTCATCAGGGAGATTTCCCCAAGGAAGCACATGGTATATATTGTCCACAGGTGGCAGGATAGAGTCTAGCCTTTAACCCGTTCCCCTCCTTTCTCCCTCCCAATCCCCCAGGATGACAAAAGATGTGAATGGATCTATCGAGGCTCTACACGGCTAGAGCCCATGTTCAGCATGAAGACATCCTCGGCCTCTACATTGGAGAAGAAGCAAGGGGGGCAGCTCAGGACACGTCCAAATATGGGTATATCCTAAAAGACCCCCTGGGGGAGGGTGGAATGGGATAGACCAGCAAAGGAGAGTATATACAATGCTTTCCTTTGTTTACCAGGATGACACCACTGACTCATTGGAAACAGGACGTGTGTGCCCTGAGTTGTTGTCAGTAGTGGTGATGGATTTGTGGTGCTGCCTCCACATGCTGTGGCTCTGACTCGTTCTAAACAACCACATAAAAATTGGGAACAGCTGGCTTAGGTTAGGGGTGTTGGTTGTAATAGTTACGTCTGTTACTCACATGAGGATAACTGCTTTTTGTGATCTATGGTCAACTTTTTTAAAGCCTAACCTCTTTTTTTGTTGTTGTTTTTATGTGTTCCAGGCATACTTTCTGGTTCGTTTTTTTTTTTTTTCTGAGTACATTAGTTGATCAAAAAATGTATTTTTGGCCCTGGCTGGCGTAGCTCAGTGGATTGAGCACGGGCTTCGAACCAAAGCATCGCAGGTTCGATCCCCAGTCAGGGCACATGCCTGAGTTGTAGGCCACAGCCCCCAGCAACCACACATTGATGTTTCTCTCTCTCTCTCTCCCCCTCCCTCCCTCCCTCCCTCCCCTCTCTAAAAATAAATAAATAAAATCTTTAAAAAATGTATTTTTGAACATTTTCACTAAAGTGTAACACAATTATTAACATTATAAATCATCTTAGGTAAAATCGTATTGATTCAAAGCAGCCTATGCCAGTGTTGCCACTCATTGGTGTAAACACTGGGAAATGACCGTCTTACCTCTTATTTAGAATGTTTCCGTTTATGTTTTTTATATTATATAAATTGAGGGTCAGGTGTGTGCATAAATACAAGTGACACAGCTCTCATCTTCTCAATGGTCAATTTCCTTTTTCCATAGGTGCTGTGAGGAGCAAAGGCCCCGTGGTACAGTATACGCAGGATCTAACCAGTACTGGAACCCAGTTTAAGCCAATGGAGCTTCCGCAGCCTACTGCCCCAAACATCCCACCTGCTGCTACACCTGTCCCACCTGCTACACCCACCCCTCCTGCCCCACCTGCTCCACCTCTGTCCCCCCAGGCAGGTGACACTGAGTGAGTGCTTTTCCTTCTTTTTTGCCAGTTTCTTTCATATTTCTTATTTCTATATTCTTTACCATATGATCTCTTCTCTAATCTCCTAGAAGCTTGGAAAATCAGCTTGCCCAGTCACGGAAGCAGGTAGCCAAAAAGAGCACATCTTTCCGGCCAGGATCTGTGGGCTCTGGTCATTCCTCTCCTGCGTCCCCTGCACTCAGTGAAAATGTCCCTGGTGGGAAACCTGGGGTCAACCAGACATACAGGTGAGAAAATCTCAGACTCTTGGGTGGGGAGGGAAGTGAACATTGTGGACTGTGTGGTCACTTATAGGGAGGTTCCTTGGCTGCGTGGGGTTATGAATGACAAGGAGTTTGGACTTGAAAAGAAAGCTTTAACCATGGAAGTTTCCAGGAAACAATACAAAAATAATTGAATTAGAAACTGGGTGCCTAGAAATACACAATCACTAAAAGGTCATTTGTTAAAATTTCTTGATAAAAGGGTGGTGTCATCATTGGTACAATAAAAAGGGAATATACTACAGCCACTTCCCTTGGATTGTGGGAGTTAGTAAGGGCATTTACAGGACATGTAGTAAGAAATAAAGCATTTATGGAAGCTGGAACCTGCTTCCATAATTCACAGGCAACAAAAAAAAATTAGGAAATGGTATACAAACTATTGAAATAGATCACTCAGTGAAGTGTAACCAGGATGTTTCATTGTCCAGGTTTTTTGGTAAGGCAAGGGAAAATCTGACTTTCTTGTGCCATCTTTTAGCTTCAAGAGCACAGCTATTTGGAAGGTTAGAGAAGTAGTTTAGCCAGCAGGAGAGGTAGTTACTCAACAGAGAGATCCTGTTTTGTTCTTACCTGATCTGTTGCATCTCATTTGCAGATCACCTTTAGGCTCAACGGCCTCTGCCCCAGCACCCCCAGCACCCCCAGCACCCCCAGCACCCCCAGCATCCCCAGCATCCACAGTCCTCCCAGCCCTTCCAGCCCTCCCAGCCTTCCATGGCATGCTGGAGCGGGCCCCGGCAGAGCCTTCCTACCGTGCGCCCATGGAGAAGCTCTTCTACTTACCTCACGTCTGCAGCTATACTTGTCTGTCTCGAGTCAGACCTATAAGAAATGAGCAGTACCGGGGCAAGAACCCTCTGCTAGTCCCACTACTTTATGATTTCCGGCGGATGACAGCCCGGCGCCGAGTTAACCGCAAAATGGGCTTTCATGTTATCTATAAGACACCCTGTGGCCTCTGCCTTCGGACAATGCAGGAGATCGAACGCTACCTTTTTGAGACTGGCTGTGACTTCCTCTTCCTGGAGATGTTCTGTTTGGATCCATATGTTCTTGTGGACCGCAAGTTTCAGCCCTATAAGCCTTTTTACTATATTTTGGACATTACCTATGGGAAAGAAGATGTTCCCCTATCCTGTGTCAATGAGATTGACACAACCCCCCCTCCCCAGGTGGCCTACAGCAAGGAACGAATTCCAGGCAAGGGTGTTTTCATTAACACAGGCCCTGAATTTCTGGTCGGCTGTGACTGCAAGGATGGGTGCCGGGACAAGTGAGTTGGTGGGGTATTACTGGCCCTGCTATGGTTGCCTTTCTTTCCACCTCTTTCTTTGCCTTATATGTGCACTCCTTTCCCCATCTCCCTCTACATCTTCCTCAGCTGGAGTTCTTGCCTTGAGGTCTGCATGGAAGTCATGAAACAGATGTGAGGGTCAACTTGGCCCAGCCGCACAACCTGGGTGCATGCGTCTTGTGTTGTTTGTTTGACTCTCCTCTCTTGCTTTCCTTCCCCGTGCTTTCAGCTGCTGCTTTGTTTTATTCTGTCTCTTTACCTTATTCTCACTATATCATGGTCTTTCTCTGTCTTTCCCTTTTTCATTTACATGTGTGAGAGAAGAAAAAGAAGTTTCACTACCTTGTCCCCCCCCCCCATCCTTGTATTAATGCTTCTTACTTTTAAAGTCTCATAGCTCTAGCTGTCATACCCTTCTATCTTATGTAGGTCCAAGTGTGCCTGCCATCAGCTAACTATCCAGGCTACTGCCTGCACCCCAGGTGGCCAAGTCAACCCTAACTCTGGCTACCAGTACAAGAGGCTGGAAGAGTGCCTGCCCACAGGGTAAGTAGTCGGGAAGTGAAGCACCTCGGACTGAGGAGCGTGTTCTCAGTTTTCTGTTTGTAGGGACCATCAGAATTCTAAAAATTGGAACCAAAAGTAGAATAAATGAAACAAGCCTTTATTTTATCAGTTGGATCTTAATTATTGAAATCCCAGCACTTGTTTCTCCCTTGGGCTTTCCTTGAAATGAAGGCATAGAATGATGAACAGTGTCTGATTTTCTGTTGTAGTTAAAGGTGATCTTAATTTTATAGCTGTGTGAATGTCCTAGCATATTATGGCTTGCTCTCACAAGTGAGTCTGAGGTGTGTTCAGAGAGGAGAAGAAGGTAGAGACCTGATTATTTACGACTTTATAAATAAGAATAAAATTACAGTCAAATTCATGGTGCAATTAGGAAGCTGTTGGAGAATCTTAAGGAGTCAAATGGTCTGCCTTTTGAAGATTACTCTGGCTTCTATAAGGAGAATGTGTCGTAGGCCAGCAAAAGAAGAATTTGGAATACCCATTAGGAGATGTAAGTGAGAGGTGGTGGTTGCTGGTACCGAAATGAAAGCGATAGAGGTGAGAGAGGATCGATTTGGGATACATTTGGAGGTGGAGCTAAGAACTCGATAGATTGACGGTGGATGGTGGGAGGGGAGGGGCAGGATCAAGGACAATTCCTAAATTTTCTACTTGAGCAACTAAATGGATGTTGATGCTTTTTACTGACATAGAAGACCAGAGGAGTTACAGGTCTGAGTGAAATCCAGCTTCTGTTCTAGCCATGTGGAGTTTGAGATGCCTGTTAGTCCAAGTGGAAACACCGGGAACGCAATGAGATTTCTGAGAGGGGTGTAAGGGCTGCAGAGGAGTGGTTGGTGTTGAAAGCCTGGATGAGTTCACCTAGAGAGAATATTGGTAACAGAGCAGAAGGGGGCCCAGGAGTCAGCCCTGGGCTCTCCAGCTAGAGACTGAGCAGAGGAGGTGGAGCCAGCATTTGAGATTGAGAAGGACAGGTCAGGGAAATAGAAGGGCAATAGGAGAGTGAGGTATAGCATGATAATTGTTTACATGTGAACATGTGAACTAATAAGTCTGGTGCTCAAGATACATAATTAATGGAGAAAACAGAAGAAGAGAGGAAAAAAGCATTAAGTGAAATAATTAATTCAGAAATTTTCCCATAATTGAAGGGTCTGGGTTTCCAGGGCCAATCAGATCCCAGTGTAATGACTGAAAGTAGATCCCCACTAAAACACATAATAAAATGTGATCACTGAGCCCACAGAACACTGAGGACAAAAAAGAAAATCCTGAAAGCTTCTAGAGAAGAGAGACCACACACACACACACACACACACACACACACACACACACAGATGCAAAATGACTTAAACCTTACCAAAATACCATTGAAAGCTAGAAGACAATTAAGAAATTTCAGAATTATTAAGGGAAAATTATTTCTAACCTATAGGTCTAAACATAAGCAAACTCTTAGTTTAGTGTTAAAGTAGACTGAAAATTTATTTTATACATGAAATACATCAAACTTTTTCATTATTCCACTTCTTGGAAAGTTACTGAAAATGTTTACCAAAATGAAGGTATAAAGTCCAGAGAGAGGAAGGCATATACAGACCAGGAAACAGAGGACCCAACTCAAAAGAGGGGTGAGAGAAATCCCACAGATGACAGTGAAGGGGAGTGAAGGAGGTGTCCAGGCTGACAGCTGGGTATAGAGAATAGCCAGCGTGAGAGTGGGTCAATCCTGGCTGCAAAAGAGACTTCAGGAAAACAAACAATTTGATGGAAAACCTGCAGTGTGTCTGAGTATCTTCAGAGGACATTAGGACTACTGAGGAGATCAGGAAATGAATTTGTGTTGAATGCATATTGAAAACTAAGCAAAGGAAAAGACAGTTACTAGCTTTACCTGCATCATTGTATCATTTATGTTTTCATTTTATTTTTTTTTAAAGATTTTCTTTATTTTTAGAGAGAAGGGGAGGGAGGGAGAAGGAGAGGGAGAGAAACATCCGTGTGTGGTTACCTCTCATGCTTCCCCAACTGGGGACCTGGCCCACAACCCAGGCGTGTACCCCAGACTGGGAATCGAACCAGCAACCCTTTGGTTTGCAGGCCAGCGCTCAATCCACTGAGCCACACCAGCTGGGGCTACGTTTTCATTTTAAACAAAAAAAAATTGAATCTTGTAACAATGTTTAGATTTATCAGTGCTGAGTGGTAGATGAGTATTCATTGTATCTTTTTTACATGTTTGAAATGTTTCATTAAAATGTTTTCAAATGACCACAAATAATGTATGACTCCTGTGCTTAAACCTCTCTAATAATAGCTTCCAACTGTACTTTGGATTGTATTCTAACCCTTAGTCTTGGGTCACAAGACACTGTACTGTCTTGCTCCTTCCTATCTCTCTCCCTGCACAACTGTTCCAGCCACACTGATATTCTTCATTTCCTGGATCCAGTTCGCCCTGTGTTTGCCAGCCTACCTTGAGGGCCTTTGTACGTGCTGTGCCCTCCTCTTGGCACCCTCCCACTGTTCTTTGCGTAGTTATCTTCTTTAACCTTAGGTTTTCTCAGCTTTACTTTCACTTCAGAGAAACCTTTCCTGGTCACTCTAAAACTAGGTCATTTTCACTTTGTCTATTAATCATTGAGCACCCCACCCCGTTTGTGTCCTTTATAGCATCTTGGTCAACTTCCGTTTATTATATTTATTCACTTGTTTTTGTTCTGTTTTTTTTTTTTTTTTTTTTTTTTTTTTTTTTTTTTTTTTTTTTTTTTTTTTTTTTTTTTTTTTTTACCATTAGAACGTAGCTCCATGAAGGAATGAACCTTGTCTATCTTGTTTACCATTGTATCACTAGCACCTAACTTACCCAGTGCCTGGGACATAGTAACAACTCTGATTTTGTTGAATGAAGGAAAGGTACTCAGCATAGCTACTCTGAAAGTTCCATCTAGTGGTGATTAAACCTGAGTGCAAATTTTGGCCTCATTCCCCCCAAACTGGTCTTGTTTTATCAGCTGTAATACAGGCTCTGAACATTGCCACCCCAGTGACTAAAAGTTATTTCTTGATAAGATGCTGGTTCTGTGTTTTGTGAAAATTCATCGAGCTATAGAAGTGTGTACTTCTCTCTCTGAATATTATACTTTAATAATTTTTTAAGTTAAAAAATACCTTATATGCCCACTTTGAGGATAGAAAAAGAGAACGTATGTAAAGCACTGACATAATGCCAAACACAAAGTATACGTTCAATAAATAGAAGCTGCTCTTACCATCTTCGTCTGGGGGATATGACTGATGTCATCAACCCACTGACCGTACTGTTATCTTTCCAAAAGTAAATGTCTCCCTTCAATTTACATACCAGGAAAATAAGTCAAATCCTAATCATGAGCAAAGGAGATAGAGCAGAAACACTGATACTTGAAAAGGTGGCAGTTTTCTCAGTATAACTTCTGTTAATGTTGATATTTGCTAGATCTGATTAACTTCAATAGTTTATTTAAAAAATCATTGTTAAATCCCTTTAACTAGATAGAGAATATAAACTCCTTAAGATGAGATTAGAGATTGTTTTACACCATTTTGTCCCCAGTGTATAGCATAGCTCGTTTTAATGAATTTTCACTAAATAGAATAAAAACTTCACCAAAAAAAGAATCTAATGAACTTTAGTACCAACTCATCCTCTTTACCCCTTTTCAGTATCTTTTATATTGGCTTCAGCGTGTGTCACACACCTTTATTTTATGCATCTATTTCTCTACAAGTTGATGTAGTTTATCTACTTATTTTAATGGCTCTTAATTTATGTTCACATCATAGTTACTTGACTTTTCTCCAGGTTGGGCATCCTGGTATTCACTATTACTAACTGTAGTGCTATAAATATCTGGATAAATCACTTTTCCCCTTCTGAATTATTTCCTTCAGCTATATTCCCAAATGAATCAAAGAACATAGATAATTCAGTAAATCTACTTACATAGTTGTTACCTAATAAATGATGGTGCCTTAGATTTCTAAGTTCTGTGGATTCTGTGGATTCTGTGTAGTGATTGTGTCATGATTGATTTTATTGTGCCCTCCTCCCAGAGTTTATGAGTGTAACAAACGCTGCAAATGTGACCCAAACATGTGCACAAACCGGTTGGTGCAGCATGGACTACAGGTTCGACTCCAGCTGTTCAAGACACAGAACAAGGGCTGGGGTATCCGCTGCTTGGATGACATTGCCAAAGGTTCCTTTGTCTGTATTTATGCAGGTTGGTGATGAAAGGTTTGCTTTCTGCAGTTAGGACATGGTAGGGAATTGAATCAGTGACAAGTTTGAACATTAGAATGAAATGCTTGACATGTGAACTTGGGAGTAAGAGTAGGCCAGGATTTTCTTCTGTAAAGAGCACAATAAGTAATGTGCCCATCTGGGTAGATTAGGGAGGGGCAGAAGTGCTTCGTAAGGACAGGAATGAAAAGGGGCGAAATTGTGGATGTGATGATTTTTCAGAGAGGGGGCATGGTGGTAGAGTTGAGTGTATCATTTTTTTTCCACATCATTCTACCCTACTACTCCACCCAGAGATCTTCGAGTGTAGCTGAGAACTCTCTCTTGATGATAAAGTAAAGAGAAACAATGGAAAGGCAGAAAGGGCAAGATGTAAAACTACAGTAAGTGTCTTATACTCTCCTAGACAAGACACGAAGGAGGGGGTATCATCAATGAGAAGTGCGATACCACACTGGAGACATTTTGACTTTATGTGCTGGTGGGCTAGGTGTGGTGGGACGACCCTTCTCCTTTCTAAAAAGCCGGCATAACTCTGGAAGGCCTTTAATTCTTTTTATTTCCAGGCAAAATTCTGACAGATGACTTTGCAGACAAGGAGGGCCTGGAAATGGGTGATGAGTACTTTGCCAACCTGGACCACATCGAGAGCGTGGAGAACTTCAAGGAAGGATATGAGAGTGATGCTCCCTGTTCCTCCGACAGCAGTGGTGTAGACTTGAAGGACCAGGAAGATGGCAACAGCGGTACAGAGGACCCCGAAGAGTCCAATGACGACAGCTCAGATGATAACTTCTGTAAGGATGAAGACTTCAGCACCAGCTCAGTGTGGCGCAGCTATGCTACCCGGCGGCAGACTCGGGGCCAGAAGGAGAATGGATTATCTGAGACAGCTTCCAAGGATTCCCGCCCCCCAGACCTCGGGCCCCCACATCTTCCTGTCCCTCTGTCAATCCCTATGGGCGGCTGCAATCCACCTTCCTCTGAAGAGACACCCAAGAACAAGGTGGCCTCGTGGTTGAGCTGCAATAGTGTCAGTGAAGGTGGCTTTGCTGATTCTGATAGCCATTCATCCTTCAAGACTTGCGACGGTGGGGAAGGCCGGCCTGGGGGAGTCAAAGTGGAAGCTGAGAAGACCTCCACCTCAGGGCTGAGCTTCAAGGACGAGGGAGACATCAAGCAGGCCAAGAAAGAGGTAAGCTCGGAGAGCGCTGGTTTTTGTGTAACTCTGGTGTGATAGCAGACTCAGCGCAGTCTTGCCGTGAGTGTTCACACGCTCATTATTTACTTAATGGACATTTCTGTGCAAAACCTGAAGGTCTCCCCTCCAGCCAGCACAGTGCTAGTGTTTATTTAAAGAAAGAAATTATTTTAAAATCAACCTACTGGGTTGATTCATTACAATGTAAAGGCTTTATAAATAATTTTTTAATGAAGTTCTATTTCAGGTTATCCACATCATTACTTCCTTCTTTGAGAGAAGAATTTTAAATATTTTTTAATGATGTTGAAACTTACCGCAATATAGGTAGTAAATCCCTTGTCCTTGTAAGACTGCCAGTGTTTTTTATGAACATTTTATGCCTTATCATTGGGAAGGGTTGAAGACCTCTCCCGGAGAGTTTGCTGATGAGACTGTGAATGCTGCCGTCAAGGTGCGGTCATTTCTCCACACACACTTTGAGAGGATGTATGTCTCACTGGCTAATGTCTTTGAGGTCATTTGAGATGAATCTAAGTACCGGATTTGTTACCTAGGACCACAAAAACATGTCACCCTTCGCTTGCTTTCTTTTCCAGGACCCTGAAGACCGAAACAAGCTGTCAGTGTAAGTACCTCTTTCGACCTGTTTCCAAACCTGCCTTCTCTCAAGCCTACAAAAGAAGGCAAAGAAACAGCCAATAACCCAGTTCCTCTCATTGCTTCCTCTCCCGTCAGAGTTACTGAGAGCTCTCGAAATTACGGTTACAATCCTTCTCCCATGAAAACTGAAGGACTTCGCCGCCCACCTAGTAAGACTAGTATGCATCAGAGCCGACGCCTCTTGGCCTCGGCTCAGTCCCACCCTGAAGTAAGTGCCCTTTCTCAAGCTGTACTGTACCCCAGCCCTCTCTTGTATTCAGAATCTGATGGAAGGAACATCCTCCTCACCTCAAGTCTTTCACCACAATTTCTATTATATCTTTTCTTCCTTGCGTGGCCTTGACTTCCTGCCCCATTTTTCTCATCCAGCATGTAACCTGCCTCTTGTCCATAGCCTCAGCTCCTTTCTGACTGACTGTAGGTAAGAGCGAGAACTTGAAGGGGCCCTCTCCATTTACTCTCTTCCTCTTTCTTACCCTTCTGCCTTCCCAGGATGTCCTGACTCTGTCCAGCAGCACAGAAAGTGAGGGGGAAAGTGGGACCAGCAGAAAGCCTACTGCTGGCCAGACTTCAGCCACAGCAGTTGACAGTGATGATATCCAGACCATCTCCTCTGGCTCTGAAGGCGATGACTTTGAGGACAAGAAGAATATATCTGGTAGTCTGAAAGAATTCGGGGGGTAGTTGGAAGGAACCATAGGAAAGTTGAGATGGAGGTGTTTTTTATTTTTTATTTTAATTTATTGTTTTAGACAGAGGAAGGGGGAAGAGAGAAATGTCAATTTATTGTTCCACTTATTTGTACATTCATTGATTGCTTCTTGTATGTCCCTTGACCAGAGATTGAACCTGCAACCTTGTTATAATGGGCAATGGTATAACCAACTGAGCTACCCAGCCCAGGGCCTGTCTTTTGGTTTTTGTTGTTGTTTTTAGTGGTCAGACATTTATATACTTGTCTAGCACCAAATAGTTACTATATTATTGACTGTATTCACTATACTGTACTTTATATCCCTGTGACTATTTTGCAACTACCAATTTGTACATGTTAAACCCGTATCTTTTTCACCCACCCCGCCAAACCCTCCACCTCCTATCTGGCAGCCATCAGTTTGTTCTGTTTTCTGTTTCTGTGTGTGTGTTTGTTCATTTATTTTGTTCTTTTGGAGTTCTCATGTAAGTGAAATCATATCTTTCTTTCTGATTTATTCCACTTAGCATAATACCCTCTAGGTCCATTCATGCTGTTGCAAATGATAAGATTTCATTCTTTTTAGGACCTAGTAATATTCCATTGTGTGTGTGTGTATATATATATTATTGTGTATGTATATATATATATATTATTCTCTATCTAACCATCTATTAATGGGCACTTAGGTTGCTTTCATCTTTTGGCTATTGTAAATAATGCTGCAATGAACATAGGGATTGCATATATCTTTTCAAATTAGTGTGTTGTTCTTTGGATAAAGAGCCAGAAGTGGAATTGCTGGGTCATAACGTACTTCTATTTTTACCTCTTTGAGGCACCTCCATACTGTTTTCCATAGTGGCTGCACCAAGTTGCAAACCTACTGACAGTGCATGAGAGTTCCCTTTTCTCCACTTCCCCATGACCTGTTTGTTGATTGACAGCCATTCTGACACACGTGAGGTGATCTCATTGTGGTTCTGATTTTCATTTCTCTGATGATTAGTGACATTGAGCACCTTTCTGTATGTCTATTGGCCAACTGGGGGTAGAGAATTTTTAAAGGAAGCTAAAGAAAAAATTCAGATCCTAAGAATTGAAACCTTTCTGTAAGGGCTCTCTGGCTCCCAGCTAAACTGTTTTGTTTGGCATGTCTCCTTGCTGTCTTCTTTCCATTTCCCTGCTCTTCCCTTAGCTCCTTTATCCAGCAGATCTAATCCTTCTCGAAAAACCTGCCAGTTAGGATCTTTAAAGGCCTGAGTCCCAGTTTATTGTTATTCCTGAGTTGCAGTGCATGGAATGAAATGGGGGCAGACTATCCAGTCTTGAGTTGGGATGGGGTGGGTCCTGACCCATTCTCCTTCCTGCCTAGGTCCAATGAAGCGCCAAGTGGCAGTAAAATCAACCCGAGGCTTTGCTCTTAAATCCACTCATGGGATAGCCATTAAATCAACCAACATGGCGTCTGTGGAAAAAGGGGAAAGTGCACCTGTTCGTAAGAACACACGCCAGTTCTACGACGGTGAGGAGTCTTGCTACATCATCGACGCCAAGCTTGAAGGCAACCTGGGCCGCTACCTCAATGTGAGACCCCTTTTCCTCACAGCTAGCTGCTGGATTATCCCCATGGTCTTTAAATTTCTAGTATTTTAACTCAATTATATAAGCCTACCTTTTCTTGTTATATAAATTCTTAAAGGAGTAGCTTTTTTCAAAACTGGTGTGACGGGGAGGATCAGGTGGCATCGTGTTTCACCCAGCTTGCACTCACCCCACAAAGCTGGATTCTGTTTCTGTGGTTCTTACTGATCCTGTCCTTAAACCTACAGCACAGCTGCAGCCCCAACCTGTTTGTCCAGAATGTCTTCGTGGATACTCATGATCTTCGCTTCCCTTGGGTGGCCTTCTTTGCCAGCAAGTAAGAGGTGGTCAGAAAGAGGGTGTTTGGGTACGAAAAGAAGCCCAGGATTGGGAAGGGGCAAAGACTGTGGGAATTCTAAGGGCCCCTACTCCATCTGTGATCCAGTGCCACCTGTATACTCTGTAAGCCCGGGCACCCAGGATGTCTGCTGTCTTCCCATCCCTCCCTTTCCTTCCTTTGTAGGAGAATCCGGGCTGGGACAGAACTTACGTGGGACTACAACTACGAGGTGGGCAGTGTGGAAGGCAAGGAGCTGCTCTGCTGCTGTGGGGCCATCGAATGCAGAGGACGTCTTCTTTAGAGGACAGCCTCCTTCCTAACCTGAATCCTTCCTGAACTGACCCATCCTCAGAAACTGGGTCTTCCTGACTGTTGAACTGTGACCCACCCACCAGGTCTCCAGTCTAGCTACTCCCCCAGCTTCTAGTAGATAGAAATGGGGGTTCTGGATCAGGAGATCTCTTTCAATGTGGTGCTAGCAGGCAGGGTCCCTCCTCCACCCGAGGTACTAGGGGTGGTGAGAGGTTACCACTCTAACCTGGGCCTGACGTCCCCTCAGCCCTCCTGTTGCTCATCTCTCCCATCCTACATTCGTTCAAGTGTCCATGCTTCTAACACACTGTATTCCTGGTGTGAGGGCTGTGTATTTACTATCCCTGGTTTGTATTGTTTCTTGAAAGTCTTTTAATAAGATGTTAAGACTAAGACTGTGATTTGACTCCCATTCCTGGGCCTTCCAGGAAGCAGCCTGCTTTCTCCCACCCTCCCCAGCGGGCAGCTGCCATTAGTCTTACACCTTCTCTACCTTTGCGTTTTCTTACTTGCCACATGAATTTTTTTAACTGTTGTGTAACCATGAGGAAGACATGAGAAAGACGACCTTAGTTTATTTAGTTGATCCCCTTCTAATTCCTAATAGTCTCAGACACTTGTTGCCGTGTTTTACTTAATCTTTAATATATTTTAATTAAAAAAAAAATTAACAGTACATTTTGGTCTTAAGTGGTCCCACTGCTAAAAAGCCAGATGCTAGCTGTAATTCTGGCTTTAAAACCAAAACCCCAAATGTTTAATAAATAAAAAAATTAGAACTAGTTGCCATTCTACTCCAAACCAACTAGCCTAGGGGAAGAGGCCAGAGAAAGGCAGTAAGATCTTGGACCTGTGACTACAGGGGACAGCTGGCAGAAAAGTAACACAAAGACTGTCTGAGCAGTCCCCAGTATGGCCCCACTTTTTGGCAGAGGTAGGGTAAGGGTCACATTTACCCTCCTACACTTAGTTCATTTGCATCTTACGAGAGAAAAGACTAGAGTCAGCTCAGCTTTGGTTTCTGGTCCAAGTTAGGGAGCTTAGAAAGGTGAGCCTTGGTCCAACTTTGGCAGAATGAGGCCCACAAATGGGACAGTAAGGCACGACCCTGGCTCTGGAGGTCAGGGGGTCAAAGGCAAGTAGCTAGGGCCAAATTCTGAAGGATAAGGAATGTGAGTTGTAATCCCCACCCCTACAGCCGAAGAAGGGTCTTGAAAGCAACAGAAAGGACAAGGTGGAAAATAAGACTGTGCCCCCCACCCCCGTGACAATATCACCAACCCTCCCCCAGGTAGAGACATGGGGATAGGTTGGTCAGGATTTGGTTTAAAGGCAACTGGTGACAAGCAGGGGGTGGGGGGCAGAGAGAACTCTCTTTTGGCTTTCTCCTTTTTCTCCAGAGCTTAAAGTGACCCTATGGGGGGAGGGGGGGAGACAGTCCCTTGGCTTTACACATTAATTTGAGGGGTGGCAGGGACAGTGGTTCAGTCATTCTTACGATGGTTGTTGATGAGGATGGGGTGGCCATTGGCTAGGGCCCGGCTCTTTGCTCCTCCCCCAAATGCAGCCTCTTCCCCCTCTGAGCTCTCTGTTTCTTCTCGGTCACTGCGTTCATCTTCTACCTGCTGTGGAACGGGATAAGGAGGTTTACTTGATGTCCTCAAACCTCTTAAGTATTGCCTCTCTGTGTGGGCTTGTTCCAGCTATTCCCACAGCCCCTCAGGAGGTTTTTAGAGGGTTGCTGGTATAGGAGAGAATTTGGGCAGTTCCTAGAGTTGAGAGTAGTAAGACCTACAAATGGGGAGTGAGCTTTCACCTTTCCAGTTACGAACTTGTGGGCCATGCGCAAAATGAGGTAGGCCCAGAAGATATGCAGCATCTGTAGCACTCCCATCATGGAGTTAAAGAAGTAATAGCCAAAGAAGGCAGGATAGAGCTCCAGTGGGTACACCACGGTGCAGTGCAGGATCCTGGGGATGGGAAAGGAGAGACCGTTGTAAACACAGAAAGGAGGGGGTTAAGATGGAGGATAGATAAATGGAGGGAGGCAAGGTTCCTGATTTCATGAGGAAAGTACAGTCTGGTCTCCTACTCACCAGAACGGCAGGATGACCAGTCGGGTGATGATGAAGACGATGGCAAAGACGATGAAGATGTTGTTGCAGGTGTTTTTCCATCCCGCATAGTTAAACATCTTGGCTGACTGCATAGACAGCCCCCATCCATCATCATGGGCTCCTGACTCTCCCGTACACATTCACATGTACACCCCAGTTACCACACTGGCTCTGTGCCCCCAACACCTGGGTCCCAGGAATGTCACACACCCCCCACAAACGCCAAAGGATAGAGGAACAGGAGAACCTGCACCAGGGTCTCTGGGTATAAAGAAATGCCCAGAAAGCCTGACCTCTAGCAGATAGTCGGAAGAGTCATGCAGAGCCATGATGAGAGTCCCTGCTCTGATGTAATTGGCAAACCAGGAGAAGCTGATGAGAATGATAGTGGCCACGTGGTGGATGATCTGTTCCTTGAAATCCTGCAGAAAAGATGTAGTAGGCTCCAGAGGGCTTTTTCCTGTTCCTAAGCTCCTCCTACTCCTTCCTGCCCCTCACCTTTAGTTCCCCATATCCCACAGCTCTACCCAAAGCACCCACAAATCAAAGAGCAGACTTCAGCACAGCTTCGTCTGGGCTTCTAGACTTTAAATAGCACAGGCCCTTGACCCACCTTTCGCTTAACATCAGAGGCGATGCTGAAGAGCAGGGACCAGTAGAAAGAAAGCTCAATCATGTAGTACCAGTACTGAGAAGGGATGGTGCTCTGGGGGAGAGAATGGGAAATAAGGCAAGGGGCCCCAGAGTAACTGGACCCAAGAGTCACGCTCTCCAAGCAGCCCTTCTGGCCTCCAAGATTGTTCAGCACCATGACTCCAGTCCCTCCTGCCTGGTGCTCCAGAGATGGTCTCTTCATGCATCCTAGTTCTGTGCTACATTGATTCTCATCACCCCTTATAAGGAAACCAGGGCCCCTTCTCATACCTGTATGGGGTATCCCTCCCAAACTTTCTTCATGTCATAGAACCAGGGTTTCTGCAAAGAGATGGTGAGAGGTTAAAAGAGGCTGGTTGTGGCTCAGCGGATTGAGCACTGGCCTATAAACCAAGTCACTGGTTTGATTCCCAGTCAGGGCACATGCCTGGGTTGTGGGTCAGGTCACCAGTTAGGAGTGTGCAAGAGGCAACTGACCCATGTTTCTCTTGCACATCATTGATGTTTCTCTTCCTCCCTTCCCCTCTCTCTAAAAATAAATCTTTTTTTTTAAAGAGGCACCCAGATTCTGTGGCCTCCCCACACCTTGCCATAGAACCTACTCCCAAATCCCAATAGTCCCCACTCACATCCACAATGACAGCCATGCCAGCAATGAAAGCAACCAGGTAAAATGTGAATCTCCAGCTAGAATAGAAAGTGGAAATGGCTAGAACCGTGTGGTGGGAGAAGGGTACAACCCTCCCAATACCCCAGAGACCTTCAGGAATGTCTAGACAACCATACCGATCTGACCTGTGTGAAATCTCACCCTGCATGCCATTGCCCACCCTACCCAGCAAGGTACATCAGACCTTCCTCTGCTTCTCGTGCCCCAACCTCCCCTACCAGGCTTCTCGGAACTTCTTGAGGAGACTGGGCCGGTCCTGGTTGCGGCGGCGGCGGAACCATCGCTCTACCTGGCGGCCAGAGAGCCCACTCTGCCGGGATAACTGCTCTACCTCCACCTGGGTGTAGTGAAGAAGCCCATTGCACTTTGCTTCAGAACTCAGCAGTGCCCGACACTGTCTCACCCGCTCCAAGTAACAAGCTCGTAATAAGTCTGTAGCACTGCTTTCCCATTTCTTCACCCACCAGAGCTGATATTCCAACCCATCCCTTCCTTTTCCCTCCCACAAAGAACTCGGTAACTTTTCAAGCAGATCTGCAGCTCATACCTGTTTAGGATGCTTGCCGCTGGTCAGGTAAAAATGCTCCAAGGTGGGGTTGGGAGGAGCCCGCAGCCGAGTTTTCTCCTTTACATTCAGGAGGGCAGCCAGTGGTGTGGCCACGTAACTGAGGAAGGGACATGAGCGAGAAGTGTCTGGCTCTCTGGAAGCACCTCAGTGTCTTGATAGCCCCTAAGCTGGGAGGGGAGAGGACTGCAAGCTCAGACCTTACTCAGGCCTCAGTTTCCTGGCAATCCCCTCTGGCCTCCTTGAGCTGCTCAGAGCTGACAAAGCTGCCTGTGTTTACAAGTGGCCAGGCAGAGTGGAGGGTGAGAACAAATAACCATTGACAGAAAGGGCCAGGGGGTGCTGAGCCCTCAGGAAGACAATGCTGCCTTCAGTGGGGGACATAGTAGGCAGGGACCTGGGTGGCCAAAACACCAGGGTCTAGGACCAATTAAACAGCAAGACACACACTTGAAGTGGGCAGCCAGGGAAGGCATGTGGGTAGGCGAGTATGCTCACAGCTCAAAGAAGTGTCGAATGATGAGGAAGAGCAAGGCCAGGGGTAGTGTGATGTAGAGGTCTGAGGCTTTGGCGTAGACGCGTCCATCTCGGTCTTCTAGATCAGCCCAGGTTAAGTTCACAGGCAGCCACAGCCGTTCCCACCAGAAGTAGTCATACAAGGTCTGGAGCATCCTAACAGGGGGAGGGGGGAGAGCAGAGGGCATCAAAGGGGACAGCCACCAGGGGGAAAGAGAGAAGTTTTCATGGTTTAACAAAAGGGGCAGAGGGCAGAGACTCAGTCCTGGGCTCAGGTCCTGGAATGTTGAGCTGAGCTTGGACAAATCATTTTCCTCATTTGTAATGGCTTTCCAGTTCTATCATTTACCATTTACAACTGAAGGTGATGCTGACCCCCCCCCCCCGCCCCCAGGAAGTCCTGATAGCCTAGAATTGACAATCTCGGTTTTCCCATCACTTTGCTATCCAAGCATGGAGGACAAGCAGCATCTGGTCTTAGAAGCCAACAATCTTAAAGTCAGAGGCACCGCCCTACCCCTAACTCTCCAGTCTCTCAGGCAAACAACTGCAGGTGTCTTTGCTAGGGAAGTTCAAAAACAGATTCCAGGGCTGGGGCAAACCCTCCCTTCCCCTTCCCCTTCCCCTTCCCCTTCCCCACATACAACCCATGGTTCCTAGGGAAAATTAAGAGGCCAGAGTAAAGCAAAATTATGTTCCCAAATGGGCTGAGCTCTAGGACAATCAGTGGACTACTTGCACACAAGGTTAATACCCATGCCACACTGCCAAACTGCCCAATTCCTACACATAAAGCAGAAGGGTCGTTTCAGAAACAAAGTGGCCCTGGCTGGTGTAGCTCAGTGGATTGAGCACTAGCCTGCGAACCAAAGGATCACCAGTTCAATTCCCAGTCAGGGCACATGCCTAGGTTGCGGGCCAGGTCTCCAGTAGGGGCCGCATGAAAGACAACCACACAATGATGTTTGTCTCCCTTTCTCCCTTCCTTCCCCTCTCTCTAAAAATAAATAAATCTTTAAAAAAAAAAAAGAAAGAAAGAAAAACAAAGTGAAGACAAAGCTGCAGGGAGTGAAGGACTGGAGAATAGAGAATGGAGACAGCAAACCAAAGTGGTGGGGTTAGAAGCTATTGCTTATTAAGGTTCATCTGAAAAAAAAAACACTAGTCTGCAGAGGAACACCTGTCACAATACCCTCAGCTCAAGAAGAGCTGCTGCTTTCCCAGCCTCCCCTTCCCTCCACTGAAAAAGAAAGGTAGCCCTGACCGGTGCAGCTCAGTGGGCTGGGCGTCATCCAGCAAACTGAAAAGTCACCAATTCAATTCTCGTTCAGGGCACATGCCTGGGTTGGGGGGCCAGCCTCCCAGCTGGGGGTGTGCGAGAGACAACCAAGTGATGTCTCCCTCCCACATAAATGATTCCCTCCCTCTCTCCCTCCCCCTCTCTCTAAAAGTAAACAAAATCTTTAAAAGAAAGAGAGAAAGATAGTGGCTGGAAGAGACATAGTGACCACTTGGGCACTAGAATGAGGAAGGAAATGGCCTGTGGCCCGTGAGGGGCAGCAGCTGCTTGGAGCTGAGAGATGCAACAAGATGGTCCTGAAGAGTCCGTGATGCTGGAACCAGTACAACACCTGGCGGTCTTGGGACTCAGCAGTGAACACCCCTTGGTGACAAGGCCAGTACTTTCCGGACTCCCTACCCCATCCAGGAGAGGTGGCAGTGTTCAGGCTGGCTTGAGACTAAAAGCTGACACAGAAGGAAGGTGGCCGTGTGTCGCCCCCATCCCCACCCAGCAAGGAGGAAGGAGAGAGTGGGGACATTGTCCTCCACTATGAACTGGAGACCAGTGGGTGCCCCTGGCAGAAGAGTGATCAGACAGGTCACAGCTGAGCTGAGCTGGGCTGGTCCTCCCGCCCCTCCTCCCACAGCTCCGCCCCCACCCACCACAGAAGCACTTGCGAAATCCCTCTCAGCCTGTCACGGGTCAGTATTCCAGCTCAAGGACTTTACCCTCTTGTCCCCACTCTGGGATGAAATCAGAGGTCAGCACTGACAACGGAGCTTCAGCTCCACCTTCCCCCAATACCACACGTGTGCACGCACACACACGTACAGAGACACACACACACACATTCCAGACCTCAGCGTGCGAGGGCACGGCCCCTTCCAACTCTACCTTAGTCAGAATAAATATTTAATTAGTTAAAGAGATGGAAGTCTTTTGAACTGAAGAAAATTAAACATAATCATCCACAATGGAACCATTCCCACAGAACCATGTGTGTGCGTGCACACGCACACGCACACACACTTTTTTCCTAGGAACATGGTAGAAAACAGCTGAGAAGGGACAAGACAGAACACCGACACAGAGGCACCTCTGGCTCTTCCTTCCCACTTCTGTGCTCGGCCTGACTGGAGGTGGGGAGCACACCGGACCCAGTCACCTGACTCATGTGTATCTTGGAGCCCAACTTTGCTCTCTGCTGAGATCTAAAGCCAAGGGTACAGACAGGCCTAGACATTGGGCCCCATCCCCACACTGGTTAGTGGAGACTGGCAGGGAAGTTTCTCTTAACAGGGACATTTTTGAGGACTAAACGTTCAGAGGGGTGGGGGAAGGGTGTGTGGAGCCCCTCACCCTGACTCCTGTGGCCGGGGAAGGTCTGCTGCCGGTCTGATTCCTACCAAGAAAGTGAGGAGCTGGGGAGGCAGGCAAGAAAAGCATCAGGAAGTGGTCAAGGACAAGTGCCTGGACAGTGCAACTGTTTTATCCCCAGGAAAAGATATACCTGTCTCCTTCCAGCTCCCTGCAGGAAGATGGGTGTGAGCTGTGAACAAGAAAGCATCGTGTGTTAGGCATCCAGAAACGCAGACTGATGGGGGCTCGCCCGCACCTGGGCTTCAGGCTTTCTGTGACCACAGCCTTCCCTTGCTGCCCATTAGCAGAGGGGTCTACCCCCTCCCCGCGACCTGGACCTGGCCCAGCAGGGACAGACACCAGATTCAGCGAGGTCAGGGCTTCTAACTCAACATGGAGAGGGCGGGGGAGAGGAGACAACAGGGGCTCCCAGCGGGCCTCGAGGTGGCGGCCTCAGAGGCTTCTTGGCCCCGTACCCCAGGCCAAGCAAAGGATCCCATAAACAAAAGGCCAGGGCAAGAAAGGGTGCTGTGTCCTGGAGATAAGGAGACGACCTGCTTTTCCAGGCCCCACTGGCCTACACAGCAATTCCTTGATTTTCTGGCAGAGAAAAATCACACCTACAGATATTGTTCGACTCACAGAATTCATTCCCCTTACACACGGGAAGAGATAGGTTGTGTGTGTATGTGTGTGTGTGTGTCTCTCACACACACAGCTGCCTTAGAGACACAGACACCACTTTCTGAGCCACAGGCCAGCTGGACAGGGGCCAGCAGAGCAAGGATTTCATGGGCATTGGGTTACCAGGAACTTGAGCTCGGCTCAGCCCAGTCCCCACCCTTTGCCCCAACTGGGACTGACCCCTCCCACACCTGCACAGATGGATGCAAAGGGACAGGGGGTCCCTATGGGGACCTGTAAAGCCAGAGGGCCGGGAGGGCAGAAGTGTGAGTCTGTGAGAAAGGGATCTCAGAGACTCAATGTGGGAACAGTCCCACTGGCTCTCAGAGCGTGGAAGAGTAACTGAGGAAAATATAACAGGACCAGCCAGCGAGGAGAGAGTGACAGAGGGTCCCACACCGAAGCTTGAGGAACTACAAAAAAAATTAATAAATAAATGTGGAAGAGGACCTGAATAACCTTCCTTGTTGAAAATTTTCGGGCATGAACTACAAGGCTTCGAGCAATGGATGAAGCCAAGAAGAGGTGTCACAGCTCCAGGCTGCAGCACAGGCCCCCAAATCTAGCTTGTCTGGGCTATCCCACCAGAAGCCCCGACATACCCCATACTGCAGGAGACTACAGCCCCCAAGGGTGGGGAGAGGCCCACAGGCTGAAGAGGCAGATGAGACACCGTGCTGAAGGGCACA
Organism: Tonatia bakeri; assembly: GCA_004024845.1. NCBI lineage: Eukaryota > Metazoa > Chordata > Mammalia > Chiroptera > Phyllostomidae > Tonatia > Tonatia bakeri. The sequence goes on along the minus strand of PVIA01000602.1, from coordinate 309,206 downwards.
CTAAAGGATCGGCCAGCCTGTGGCCAGTGACATGGGACAGGAGGCCCTTCCTCCCAGGGGGAAAGCTGGCCAGAGGCCCCAGTGAAGGGAGTGCATTGTGAAGTACTAAGGGAGACAAGAAACTCTCTTGAAAACAGAGCTGTGCAGGTCACTGTGTGATCAGGGCCAGGCCCTGCGGGATGAGGCTGCAGAGCAGTCCTTATCTCTAGGAGCCCCATCACAGCGGCCGTCAGCCACCTAAGCTCAGGTCCGGTTGGCCACCCGCAAACACAGATGTGGGGTGATTGCCCGCTGGAGGCCTTCCCTGCCTGACTCCGGGAAGAGGGCTCACTCCATTCCTCGGCATCCTCAGATCCCCCTGACTGGGGCCTGGCAACTCAGCTGACTGCAATCTGGTTTGGGGTGAGAGAGAAACCCCCGAGCTCAGGCCAAAGATTCGTGCAGCACACCTGTCATTAACCTACTTGCCAGAGAACCTCCGGGCCAATAATTAGCAAGAAGCGGCAGAGAAAACCAGTTTCCCTAGCAGGTCTCCCTCCACCCCTGCCACACACACCCCATAACGGTTCAGGAGCCTTAACCTTGGGGGGCCGGACAGAGTCTCAGAGCCACTCCTTCCTGCTTCCCGTTAAGCACATGGACGCTCTGACCTCCCTCCCGGAGTGGCCGCAGCGCTCCGGTAAGACGAAAACGGAGCCAGCCCCTCCTCCCCTCCCACTCCCTCGGCGGGGGTCGCTCAGGCCGGGGGCAACGCCGCGGTCCCCCGCCGGCCCGGGGCTCTCGCGCACACGGTCTCCAGACCCTGCTCGTCCCCCACAAAGAGGCGCCTGGGGCTCGGGCCCGCCGCGAGCAGCCCCGCGGCCGCATCTCCCGGCCCCTACCTGTTGCCCAGGAGGCCTCCCCGCGCTCGGGGCGGCGCGTCGGGGACGCCGGGGACGTCGAGGCGCCCGGCGCCTGCCTGCCGGCGGCGCTGGGACCGGCCGCTCGCGCCGGGCGCCCCGGCCGCCTTCCCGCAGGCCCGCCGCCATGAGTGCGCCCCGCGGAGGCCCGAGCCTTCGGCCGCCCTGCCCGCCGCCTTCTCCGCGCCGCCCCCGCTCCCGCCCCGGCCGGGCCTCTCCGCGGAGCTGCGTCGGGGCGGCCCCCACTTCGCCCAACTTCTCGGCGCCGCCGCCCGCCCCACCCCTGCGCGCGGAACGCCGAGCTCCCGGGCCGGGGTCCCCACTCACTCGGCGGCGGCGGCGCGGAGCTGGGCGGGCCGGGAGCCGCTGCTCCGTGTCTCCTCTGGTCCGAGCCCCGGGCCCCTCCGGACTGGCTCGGCCCGCTCCTCTCCTCCCCCTTCCGCCCGCCCGCCCGCCGCTCCCTCCCTCCTTCCTCCTCCTCCCGCCGCCCGCCGAACCCAGCTGCGCCGAGGCCGAGCCCAACCTGGGAGAGAGGCCGCGAGCCGCCCGGGAGCCGGGAGACTGGGCGTGGGCCTGCGGCCGGGCCGCGGGAGGGGAGAGAGGGCGGGCACGGGCCGGGGCCTCGGCGGGGCGGCCGTGCCCAGCCCCGCTCCCCGCCGCCCGCCGCAGCCCCGGCACCGGAGCCCCCCGGGAGCGGTCCCCGAGGAGGGGAGGCCGTGCGGGCTCCTCCAGCCGGTGTGTCTCCCTTAGGGGTGCGGCGTAGCCCTCGGGGACCCCGCACCAGACCCGCGAGGTGCCCGGGAATCCGGGGCGCGGAGAGGCAGTGACACTGCCCCCCCCAGCACAGCCCGCCCCCAAATTCGGTCAGAGCCCTCAGCCCGGCCGCGGCCCCCGCACCCTCCGCCGCGCTCCCCACCTCCAGCCGCTCTGGGCAGCGGCGGAACGAGGGCGTCTGGGCTCCCGGCGGGCGCAGCCCCGGGGGCTCCCTGCTCAAGTGCGTGCGCCCTGGTCTAGCGCCCCTCCAGGGCCCACCCAGGCAGGCGGCCCGGGCGACTCCACCGCCCCTCCCAGCGCGAGCCCGCGACCCCCAGGGCGTCCCCGTGCCATCGCCGCCGTAAAACCCACGACGCTAACACCCGGGAGCTGTGCAACCTCCGCCGGCGGCACTCGTACCCTCCTGGTAGACGCTGCAAGATCCAACCCCCTACTTCTGTTTTGCAAAATGCATTCCAGTTTTCAATCTACATCACATTTATCCGTATTCAAAATCACATTAAAATACGTTTTTCGCTTAACCGGGTAAAATCGATATCTCAGGAAGATGCAACATGTTTATCCTAGAAAATGTCCTTGACTCCGAACGTGGGCAGAGCACGACGAAGACGCGTTGGAGGGTTTGTTCAGAGAGCTACAGCTGCCTCCGGGTGCAGGTCACAATTTTTTACCTTGATGAAATGTCGGCGTTTTTATACTGTCACAGTTAAAACCTCTGACAGCGGCTTGTTGCCTGGTTTATCTAATCAAGTTCAGGTGCTCTGACAGTTCTTTTAGGAAGCAGTGTCACAGCGCCTCTCCTACACACACACGCACACGCACGCACGCACGCATCCAGTTTTAGAGCTGGGACCTCACCATGCTCTCTTTCTGGAGAGGCAGAGGCCGGCTGATTTCCAACCTGTTTGTTCATTCGCTCTTTGCAGTGGGACCCCAGCCCGGGCCCACCTCCTGAGAAATGAGACGCGTTGGCCCACCCCCTGGCCCATCTCCCCATAAAGCAGCCCAGGGACTCCCGCCATTTTTTAGCTCCAGGCCTGCCAGTTCCCAGCGACTCCTCCAGCCCTGTTTTCCTTTGCCCCAGTCTCAACACCTCCCTTATTAGCAAATCTTGTATCTTTGGACCCTTTGGTAACCCCTCCTTCCTCAGCCTGCCAGTTCCCAAGTTCCCTCTACCTTTCTTGAGTGCCCTCCTCAGATTCCTCCTCGTCCACACGCCCTCTCCCAGCAGGCTTCCAGCATCTCCTCCTAGGGCCACAGCTAACCTTGGGTCCCTCTCTCATCCTCCCCACACCTCTGTCCTACTTGGCTCCCTTCTTTTAGCTTCTGAACCCTTTCTTCAGGCAGTTTTTCTAGATGCCAGCCTTTCCCAAGGTCTCCACCAGACTTTTAAAAGGATTCCCCTGACCTGCAGGACTGAAGACCAGTTAACATTTTTTAAGATAGCCATGGGGAGGGGCAGTTTGGGGGCAAATGTTAGATTGCCAAGGCCTGAGAAATAAAGATAAGAGGGTGTGTCGCCCTTCCCCCAGGAGACAAAAGAGAAAGTGGACGGAGAAAACCCAGCCGCAGGCAGCATAAGAATGATGCTGCCAGTTCTGTCAGCAGAACTGGGACACGTGCTAACACACAGGCCCTGGCTGGACTAGGAGATTTTGACCACCACCCTTCTGACCCATCCCCCACTGTCCCTGGCTGGCATAGCCACACCCACAATGCCCCAAGCTGCCTGCCTTGACTGACTCACTTCCTCCATAGGGCTGCTGAGGTGTCCCGGAGGCGGAGGACACCACCGCACCACCCAGCCTTCAGGCTGGGATTAGGTATCTGGGCCAGGCTTCTGGAATTGGCGAAGATGGGACCTCAGTAGTGGAGAGTAGGTCTTCCCAGATAAGATAAGGCTGCAGGTGCAACACAGAAGCCTGTTTGGGTAAAGGAGTAGAGCTTGGCTAGTACAGGAGCATGGGGATTCAGGTGCCAGGAATTCTGGGGAGAAAAAATTGCCAGGAGAAATTTCCATGTATTCTGGAATCAATGCAAGGTACAGTCATGTGCTGCATAATGATAGTTCAGTCAAAAGGGACCACATATAGGTACCAGGCAGCCCATTCAGATTACAGTGGAGCTGAAGAATTCCTGTCACCTAGTGACTTCCTAGCTGTCTTAACATTGTAGTGGTGCAAATGGTACATGAATTGATGAGGCTGTGGTCAAGATGGTGAACGACTTTGATCTGCATATGAATGACACTGGGAACTTAGAGGGGCTTCCCAAGGAACTGACTTGAGAAGTTGTTGGTGCTGGAACAGAAACACACAACTGAAGAAAAGGCAAAAGGAAAGGAAACTGCAGGAGAAGAAAAAGAAGAACCCTCAAAATATTCATTGGAGGGTTTAGCAGAAGCTTTTGAAGACTTCAACAAGCTTATTAGAAAGTTTGAAAACTTTGTTCTTTTCAATGAAGGAAATAAGAGCTAACATTTTTTTTATTGTTCAGTTGCAGTTGTCTCCATTTTTCCCCATTACTCTCCTCTGCCCACCTTCTCCCACATTTAATTCTCCCCTCTCAAATAATTTCTTTTAATTTAAAAAGTTTATTAAAGGTGTTGCCTTGTGAGTTTAAAAGAAAAAAAAAGTTTGAAAACATGGTCCCCAACACCAAAAGGTTTTCATTAACAGAGATAAACGTTCATAGTACATTATCTGTGTTAAAGAACAAAATCCAGCTGAATAAACTTGAAGATCTAATTGGCTTTATTAAGGAATTCATAAATCTCATGAATCATGAATCTGGAAGCATTGAGTGGGTTGCCTCCCCCACACCCCCAACCCAGGACCTTTCCATTGGGGGAGATGCCCAACCCACTGAGCCACACCAGCCATGTCAGTAGGGGTTTTATAAGGCAAATTACTTCACTGGAGTTGATTGGGAAATTCCAGACTGATTGATTTAAAATTCCACCCCTGGGAGAAGCTGAAACTGCAATTAGGTTAATTATTAAGTTTTGGTTTGGTGATCTAGCTTATCAAAAATGACTCCATTTTGGCCTATTTTTTCTTTTCAAAAACCTTACAAACAAATCTATGATGAAATAAAAGGGAAAAACAAGCAAACCACCATTGACATATTTTTGAAGAGTGCCAACTCCTCAAGAAGACCCTCAGGTAGGTATTCCAGAAGAAAGCATTGTTATCATTGGAGATGACATCTCTGTACATGTTCTTGCCCCTCAGACCTGCCAGTGGGACAGGATGTGGGGGGAGGGGGGCACAGGGGTGTTAATAGTCCTGACCTGTGTAGGCCTAGGTTAATGTATGTGTTTGTGTCTTAGGTTTTAACAAAAAAGATTTTTTAAAAATTAAAATAAGCCCTGGCTGGTGTAGCTCAGTGGATTGAGCGCGGACTGCAAACCAGGCATCACAGGTTCGATTCCCAGTCAGGGCACATGCCTAGGTTTCAGGCCATGTCTCCCAACAACCGCACATTGATGTTTCTCTCTCTCTCTCTCTCCCCCTCCCTTCCCTCTCTAAAAATAAATAAATAAAATCTTTTAAAAAAATTAAAATAAAAATTTTTAGGCCCTGGCTGGTGTGACTCAGTGGGTTCAGTGCTAGTCTTTGAGCTGAAAGGTCGCTGGTTCGATTCCCAGCCAGGGCACATGCCTGGGTTGCAAGCCAGGTCCCCGGTTAGGGGCATGCGAGAGGCAACCAATCTGTTTCTCTCACACATGGGCATTTCTCTCCCTCTCTCTTTCCCTTTCACTCCCTCTAAAAATAAATAAATTAAAACAAGTTTTTAAATAAAAAAGCTTATAGAATAAGGATATAAGGAAAAATATTTTTGTACAGCTAGCTATACAAAAGCTGTTTGTGTTTTAAGTTAAGTGTTATTACGAGTCAAAAGTTAAAAACAATAAAAGCTTATAAGGTAAAAACAGTAAGTTATGGTTAATTTATTATTGAAGAAAGAAAACTTTTAAATAAATTGTGTAGCCTAAGTGCACAGTGTTTATAAAGTCCACAGCAGTGTGTGTGCAGTAACGTCCTAGACCTTCCCGTTCACTCACTCACTCACTCACCCAGAGCAATGCCCAGTCCTGTAAGCTCCATTCATGCTAAATGCCTTATACAGGAGTGCATTTTTTTAATTTTTATACCAGATTTTTACTATACCTTTTCTGTGTTTGGATACACAAATACTATTGTGTAACAAGTGCCTACAGTATTCAGTAGAGTAACATGGTGCACAGGCTTGCAGCCTAGGCGCAATAGGCTATTCCATGCAGCCTGGGTGTGTCACGGGCTGTGCCAACTAGGTGTGTGTGAGTGCCCCTGTGATGTTCACAGGACGATGAAATCACCTGACCGTGCATTTCTCAGAATTTATCCCCTTCGTTAAGTTTTACAGAAAAGTAAGGTGGAATTGAGAGTTGAAGGGGTGTCACGAGTCAACAGTGGAGGCTCTCTGTGTTCCTGTTTGTCCCCCCGTGTTCCACTCAGAAGGACCCCAAATCAGCCATGCCTTGCTCTGAGTGGGAAAGAAAACACTGAGAAGAAATTAGGGGACCTGGATTATGGTTCCAACACCATGGCCTTGGGAAGTCACTCTGGCACCTTGAGTCAGTAACGAGAGGGTGGTAGACCAGGACATCTCTAAGATCCCCGACTCTGAAATTCTAAAAATTAGAGGCTGGGAGTAGAAAGTGATTAGCACACTTGAAAACAACCTCAATCTGGCCCTGGAGTTGAACAAAGCAAAACCAAGGGACGAAAGCCGTGATACCAAGTTTCAGTGGAGCAATTGTAACATTACTCCTGGGCAAGTGGAGCTGTGCCTCTGCCACATGACTGGGGTTCTGCCTGCCTGCTCCAAACGCGGAGGTGGGCCTTGCCGATCAACCAGGAGTCTCGTGCCGAGGTTTGGACTGGGGAAACAAGAGCTCTCTTTCTCCCTTCATTCCCCCCTGAGCCTACTTGGGATGTGTTCCCAGAAGAGACTCTGGAGGGTACAGAAAGCAGAAGGCACAGGGACTGCCTGTGGAGCCACTATACTGTGGTAACCCAGCCTAGGAAGTCTTCTGCCTGTGTCCTGAGGTCTGTCTCACTGGGCACCCTTGAGTAGATGCCTACCTCAGGCTCTTACCCTGACCTGGACTACCCACCAAGTCCACTTAGGAACCCGAGGTCTTCAGCAGAGGGAGTTTCTCAACAGGGGAAAGAAGAGGCTTTGATAGCTGTGTGGAACCAGAGCCTCCGGGATTTCAAGTAGCCACTAGGGGGCTCTCGGTTGTCGGTGGCTGCTGATGCCTTCTTGTGGTCAGATGGGGGAATGGCATGAAAGAAGTTGCAGAGCAGAGCAGAGATTGGACGGCCTAGGGAGCCAAGTTAATAATAAGTTATCATTATAAACTAACATTATAGCAATATTTACTATTGCATATTACTTAAAATTCTGACATATGTACTTACCACTCTGTGCCCAGTACTCTTCTAAAGTGCTTTACATGTATTAAGTTATTTAATTCACACATTCACCTATAATATGATCACTCTGATTATCTCCATTTTGACAATGAGAAAAGTAAACTCAGAAAGGTTAAGGTAGTTGCCACGGTCACAGAGAAGAACAGAATTCTGAGTCTAAGGAGTCTGGCTTCAGTACCTCTGCTTTAACCATTCTGAAATAAGTCCCATTTTTCAGGTTGCCAGGTAAAATACAGTATTTTCATTTAAATTATAATTTCAGATAAACAACAAATAATTTGTTAGCATAAGTATATCCCATGAAATATTTGGGTTATACTTAATACCAACAAATTATTTGTCTGAAATTCTAATTTCACTAGGTGTCTTATATTTTTATTTACTAAATCTGGCAACCCTAATTCACAAGACACTTTTCTCTGTCAGATGTCATCACATGTACTACCTCATTTCATCCTCCCAGGCAGCCTGTCCTTGGGTGCCTCAGAATGCCCCCTCCAGCGTTTCCCAATATTCCCCCCTACCCTTTTTTTTGGGGGGGGGATAAATAAACAGAGACACAGACCTGAAATGACTAGCTGTGGTTACAGAACATACCAAGTGGCAGTGCTAGGGCCTGAGCCCATGTTCTCCAGCAAAAATCAGTGCGTGATTTCCACTTCAACAGGAGAGAAAAGTGAGGAGCAATAACTGCCCCATGGAAATCTCCCTCCCTGCCAGCTCCTTAGCCCTGTTCTCCTCTGTAGGAGAGCCGCAAGTACCTCCTCACGTGAAAAAACAGGGAGGGCCTTTCTGGGTTGGGCCAGTGGCAGAGGAATGGAGACAGCTCGCGAGCTTCTGGGCCCAGCCCCCACTTGACCCCACTAGGGAGGCAGGAAGGAGACTGCTCCCAGGCCCTAGGGAGCTGGCTGTGAGGTTTGAGTAACTGCCTGCTCAGGGGCCCCTAAGGCTCCTCAAAACTGTTCACCTGCCGCCGTGTGCTCTGACAGCACCCAGCCCAGCTGCAGTGGTTGCATCACCAGCTGCTAAAACAGTCCTGGCAGCCAAAAGGCAATAGAAGGAATCTAAGAAACAGGGACCTGGGGAGCCTCCCCCATCTCCCTGTTGCCTTTCGGGAGCACAGTACTTCTATCCAGAAGGAACACCCTTTGCATTCTTCTCTCTTGACTCTGCTGATCTGCTCTCAACCCAAAATACCTGTGCCCTTCCTTCTCCACAGAGAGAAACAGTCCCCTGGACCTCCCAACCCTAGCTGGCTGACTCTAATAAGGGAATAGTCAAGGGAGTTTCTGGGCTGGGACCCCCTCTGGGGTGCAGGCTAGGGTGCCCCGCTGGTATGTGCCCCAACAGGCTTTTCTCTATCAACCTGAAATCAGCCTGGAGCCTGTCTGACCTGCCCCCCCAGGGAGCCAGAGCCAGAGGCAGGGCCAGGTCAGAAGCTGGCCGTAGAGACCCGACTTCTACAGTCCTACCTGGCCCCCCTGGGAAAGCAATGCACAAAGCCTCCTGTGTCTGGGACTGAACTACTGAGAAACCGAGCAGAGTTCTCACGCGTGGGCTGAGGCCCAGTTCCTGGGAGGAGAGATGCTAGGTAGGGAGGTGTTTGCTTGTGGGACCCAGTACAGCCTGGTCCTCTCCCACGTTTGGGAGGGGCCAGGGCTCCAGAAAACAGCTGGGCTGGTCTGCTAGAGAGGTCATCTGACTGGCTGTTCCACCTGGGCTGCACACCCCCCAACACCTCTACCAGGCCACACAGGAGCTGGTACCCACACAGGCACGCCACTAGGCTGTGACGACACCCACCTCACCCCCAGCACCTCTGGGTAAGCACTGGACTTGGGCCCCCAGGATCGGGAGGGGTGAGAGCTTGTGGATCACTTGGGAGAGGGAAAAAGGAGTTTTCCTTTCCAACATGAGTACCTGCTCCCTCATCCAGGCACCCATGTCCCCACAAGAACACAAACTCACATCAGCTCAGAAATTGCACCTGCTGACTTAGAAACCCAGCTAAAGACTCCAAGGGTGAGAGGCAGGCAGGAGGTGGCAGCTTGGTGGGCTGGGGCTGAAGCAGGGACGGTGCTGTTAGGAGTTAGCTCCCACCCCACCTACTGCTCCTGCCAGCTTGCCTTGCCTTTCCTCACAGGCCCAGCCAGGCTGGGGAAGCAAAGGCACTTGGACCTCGGAAAGGGGTCATCCACTTCAGGCCAAGGGTTGGGAGCAAGGGGCCGGCCCTGCAGTCAGGGAGTTTGTTTGGTGCCAGCTTTGGCAGCATCCCTGATCAGCCCATGTTTCCTGAAGGAGGGTGAGGTGGGGAAGGTGGGGGCTCCCCTCTCACCTCTCCACTCGGGCTCCTGAACCTGCCAAGCAGGTTAAGGTCCTCTTTTTCTACAACAAGGGAAATGAACAGGCAATGGAAGCCCAGGTTTCGGGGCCTAGAGGTCATAAAGCGGCCCAGAAGGGCTGGAAATTTCCGGCAGTTGGCTGCCATTTCCCTCTCCAGGGCAGCCAGTTGCACCATGTCTGTGACCAGTGGGAAAACGGGGCTCTCCCTGACCCAGGAGATCCTCAGCCACCTGGGCCTTGCCAAAAAGGTAGGGGCTGCCGGGACTGTAGGAGCCACTTTAACTTTATCGGGCGCAGGGTGTGAGGGGGCTGGGAACAGGGAAGCAGAGCAGGCCCTGGGGCCACACCAGTGCCCTGCTGGGGAGGCTGTGGGCAGACCTGTGGTGCCTCCTTGCTTTCATAGACTGCAGCGTGGGGGACCCTGGGCACCCTCAGGACCTTCTTGAGCTTCAGTGTGGACAAGGACGTGCAGAGGCTGCTGAGGGCCATCGCAGGCCAGGGTGAGCCCCGTTCCCTCTGCACTTGGGGTGGGGGTCTAGCTTTTTGAATTCAGTCTGTATACCAAGAAAGAACCAGGAGGGAGGGACTGAGATCTCAGTGTTTTCGGAATGCCTTAATTCCTGTATGGCAAGTGCTGTGGGAGGTGTGTCACAGCCAGTCTCCCAACACCCTGGGAGCTGAGTCTTCCGTCCATTGCACCAGAAGGAAACTGGGGATCAGGGTGGTGAGGAGGGGCTTGCACTAGGCCAAACAGCCCACCAGGCAAGAGCTTGAATCCCGACCCAAGTCTGCTGATGCCCAAAAGCCATTTTTCCTGCCACACAGGCCACCTTTGCCTAAATTTGGGTAGGGTTTACATGCTATTTTGACATCTTATTTGCATCTTCTTTTAAGACCAAGTGGAAGTGGGGTGATAGGACCCCTGCTCCTGTCCTTTCAGTTCTTTCCAGGATCTTGTTCTTTGCTCCTCTGGAGGCTTCCAGTCTGTGGAGCAAGGGCACCCCAACCCTGTAAAGACCCTGGCTGGGGTGTGCCCAGCATACAGCGCAGCCCTCGTCTTGGTTCAGGCGTGGACCGCACTGCCATTGTGGACGTGCTGACCAACCGCAGCAGAGAGCAGAGGCAGCTCATCTCGCGAGCTTTCCAGGAGCGCACCCAGCAGGTGAGCCCACCAGGATTCCCGGGAGCAGTGAGCCGGGGTGGAAGTCCCTGGAAGGCTTGGGCTGCAGCAATAGTGGGCGCCCCCGACTCCTGGTTAAATGGGGGCGGAGCCTCAGGCCTGAGACAATGTTCCCAGACCTCCGCATGCCTGGGTCCTGGCCCTCATGCACCTCCTCTGTCTTGTGCTCCACTGGTAGGACTTGCTGCAGTCCCTGCAGGCGGCACTCTCTGGCAACCTCGAGAGGATCGTGGTGGCTCTGCTGCAGCCAGCAGCCCATTTTGATGCCCAGGAATTGAGGACAGCCTTGAAGGTAAAAGGACAACAGGCTCGATGGGGTGTCTGGGAAGTGAGGTCACCACCAGGCGAAGGAGAAGGCTGAGTGGCTTGGCTTTGCCCACTGCAGAGGAGGGGACTTGGCAGAGGTCTCCTTCCACCCTCTCATAGTGACCCTTAGAATGCCACGTGGTCAGCATCTGCTTTCTGCCATCCTAACAACATGGCCCAGTCTCAGAATGGTCACCCAATTTCTTGTAGGACTCAGGTTCTGTTGAGGATGTGGTTGTGGAAATTCTTGCTACCCGCACCCCACCCCAGCTACAGGAGTGCCTGGCAGTCTACAAACACGGTAGGAGCCGGATGGAGGGGGTGGCAGGAGCTGGAACGGGACCTGAGGTTCCGTCCCCTCCTCCCTGGCATTTGGTCTGGCTGAGCCCCCTGGGAGTCTGTCTGCCCGAGTTGTTACCTGGGGCTCTCTCCCGCCTTCTGCCCCCACCCAGTGCTGGTCTCTCCAGGGAGACAGACAGATGTGATCATTACAAAAAGAAGCAATGATTAACCATCTTGGGCTGGGGCTCCAGGGCAGATTCCAAGGTAATGACAGTGCTGGGTGCAGTGACAGTCCCAAGGGCACCCGTGTCATCTTCTCAGCCCCGTGCTGATTCTGCCATCACACCACAGCCCAGTCTGAACTGAGCCTTGCTGCAGCCAGAGGGCAAGGTGGGGACCTGCTCTCTAAGTTGTAGGTGTCACCTCTCAGGCTCCCGGCTGCCACAGGCCTCACCCACTAATTGGAAACTAGCTTTTTCTCACCCTCATCTTAGTCCCAACCCCCTTTATTTCTTTTCCCAATTTTCCTTTGATGTCCAGTCTTGGCCTATCTCTTAATCCTCCTCCAGCCTCTCTCCCTTGTTTTTCTCTTTTCCTTTTCTCCCTTTCCTGCTCTTCTCCTTTTGTAACATCCTACCTCCTCTCACATCACTTTTCCTCGCCATCTCGCCTTATCGTGTGGGTTTCCTTATCTCTTCTTCACTGCCTGGCCCTTGCTGGAATAGCAGATGCCTCCTGCCTGCAGCAGGTCAGCACCTGGAGATAAGGCCACACCACAGCACGTGGGGTACTTACGGCTTAGGGATGCGTTCAGGGTGGCCGTCCACCCTGGGAGTAGCAGCCATTGAGCGACTGCAAGCAGGGCTGGCAGGCTTGGCAGGGCACAGGGGACCAGACATCTGGCAGGTCCTAGAGGCATCCACCTTGAGAAAATTCAGGAGGATTCAGAGAGCTCTTGACCCCACCCCAGATTTCCAGGTAGAGGCTGAGGAGGACATCAAATCTGAGACCAGTGGCACTTTGCAGAACCTGTTCCTGGCCCTGGCTAAGGTGAGGAGGACTGACTTGCAAAAGAAGGGAGTTCCACCATCGGGGAAGGGCATGGGGCAGAGTGGGGAACTTTGTTTTGATGTAATGGACAAGAGGGCTTTGTGGGGGGACCAGGTTGATTTGTTGGCCTGGAGATAAAACCTGTCCCTCAAAGATTTCTCCTGAGAGAGTGTCTCCTCCCAGGGGGACCGTGAGAGCTGCTCTGAAATCATTGACTATAACCTCACAGAACAGGATGTCCAGGTGAGCAGGGCTGAGAGTCTTCACGGACCTGCACGTAAGACACCTCCTTTACTGTATCTCAGAGCTGGTGACTCATGCAATGCACCTGCTTATGCCACAGACCTGTCCTTGCCTTGGGGAAGGAGTCCTCAGGGGTGTGGTGGGGGCATGGGATGTCAGGTAGCATTACATCTGAAGCCTTTTCGTTCATCTAACTTCTGACTCCTAGACTCACAGGAAGCAAGCTGTCAACTCTTATAGGTGTTTGGGTGGGGAAACCTCCCCAGACTCTCCCTTGGGGATTACCTAATCCCTTGAGTGCCAGGATTTCCCAAAGTCGAGGATTGCAAACTGCAGGGGCAGGGCCCCTCTTCCCTTTTTTTTTTTAACCATAGCCCTGTTCCCTTTTTTTTAACCATAAATAAAAGCAACTAATATACAGGTTAAAATAACTTTTCCATCCTTAATCCCATTTCTGCCATCATGGTGATGGATTCTGGGAACATCGTAGGTAACCTTGGCTCCCCAGCCCCCAACCAATGATCCTGATTTATTTCCCACTCCCAGGCACTGAAGCAAGCTGAAGGACCTGGCACAGAGGGCACATGGGTCCTTATCCTCACTCAGCGAAATCCTGAACACCTTGTCCGAGGTACACATGAGCCCTCTTGTCTCGCCTGCTTGCTGTAATGATGGGTTTTGGCTGAGGAAGATGGGGAGGGCTCATCCTTCTGTGTGATGACACCCCCACCCCACATTTATCTTTCTAACTCCCTTCCCACATACCGCCAGTGTTTGATCAGTACCAGCGGTGCACGGGGCGTGAGTTGGAGCACACTGTCCGGAACCGTTTCCATGGAGATGCCCAGATGGCTCTGCTCAGCCTAGGTAGGGGCCTGCTCAGGACCCGTGGGTAGGGGTCTCCCTGGAGCTGGAGCTACCTCTCTCCATCTTTCCCTCTTTGCTTCCAGCCTCGGTGATCAGAAACACAGCACTCTACTTTGCCGATAAACTTCATCAAGCCCTCCAGGTGAGAGGGACACTCCTTTTCCCTCCTCCCTTAGGAGCAAAAAGTGGAGAAGATACCTCCTGGGCAAGAGAGAGGGAGTTTCATGCTGCTGCTAATATGACAATCTCGTATTTACTTTATAAGCACATCGCAGCTCTCTTCTTAGGCTTACGGACCGTCTTGTCGAGAGTAGAGGAGCAAGCTGTGGGTAGACAAGTAAGCTAAGAGTTGACCCCAAAGGGCACTCAGGCTAAAATTTTGGCCTGATTAACATCTAGGTGGCCAAATATAGATATGAATTTGCTCCAGAAGACAGTGCCTTCTGGTTTCAGTGCTGCCAGCGTGGCAATGGTGACAACACCAGCAAGAATGATGACGAGAACCAGCATTTCGTAGGTGCTCACGGTGTTCCGGGAACTGTCAGAAACATTGCACGCATTCCCGTTGATCCCCGTTTTACAGAGGAAAGACTGAAGCACAGAGAGTTAGATACCTTGTCCAGGGTCACATAGCTGTTCAGGCATATGTTCTCCCCACACAACACATAATGGTCCTGGAGGCCACTGCACTGCCACACGTCAGCTCCTGGTCTGTACCGCAGGTGTGGGTCTACACAGTCCCATTGCGTTCTATTGCATTTGTAGATACTGAGTTTTTTACAAAGTGAAGGTGAGGCCCTCCACCAGCAAAAAGATTAGAGCTCACTAAAGGCTTAGATGATAGTTCACATCTTTAAGCACTAAAATATTTTACAATTAAGGTATATATATTGTCTCATTGGACATAACGCTCTTGCACACTTAATAGACCACAGCATAGTGTAAACATAATTTTACGATGAACTGAGAAACCAAAGAAACTTGCGGGACTCACTTTATTGTGATATCCGCTTTATGATGATGGCGTGTAATCGAACCTGCAGCACCTCCAAGGTATGCCCGTAACTCTACCGTAAGTGCTCTCAGCACTTAGAACCACTTTTCTCCACACTGGTCACACTTGGTTCCATGTTACTCATAATTAAATTGGTCACTTTGGTTGGAGTAATTTCATAAGCGGAGTCCAGTCATTTTGCTCATAGAGCCCGGACTCCCAGTAGTACAACTGTCCTCCAAAACCTATGAATACAAAAATCCCCTAAAATTTGAATATTATAAAAATGAAATAGCTCTTTGTATAATGGTTGAGAAACCATCATGCCTTGTTGACAGCTATTCAAAAGACGGTATCAAAAAAGCCCCCAAAACAAAGGACCAGCCAAAGACAGTACATATAAGCACCTGTTTTATCATCTAGAGATTTCCATTTTCACAGTGATGATTATACTTACCCAGTAAAGCCTGCACTATTATAATGAGTCGACACTCAGTGTCACTTGAAGAGCTGTGGTTACCTAATTTACTGCTGTAAAACAAACTTGCATCCCAGCAGTGAGTAACTGTGATGTATGTATTTGGATACAGGACCCACTTTCTTGAATATAATCACCAGACTTATCTTAGAAGTGGGAGTCAAAAAATAATATAGGCCTATTTTTCTGAAACTTTTTTAAAAAGCAGAAAGTCCTAAAAAAAGTTTGCCATTCAGATGCCAAGTACCTTCTCAAGTACCAAGTCTAGGTTTATGTTTAATATAGGTTTGGTGTGGAGGGCACTTGTGTACCAGTGGGAATGTTCAGTTAATGAGTGACTCTTGTCCCAGTTCTACAACTCTGGAGTCACAAAAGTTGGAAGAAGGGAAGAATGGATACCGGGGAGCAATAGGCAATCATTCTCACAATACAAAACGGATGATACATGAAATTTAAAATGAAGTTGCCATCAGCCCTGGCTGGTGTGACTCAATTTGTTGCAGTGTTGTCCCTATAGACCATAAGGTCATGGGTTTGATTCCTGGTCAGGGCACATGTCTAAGTTGCAGGTTTGGCCCCTGGTTGGAACACAACTGATCAATGTTTCTCTCTCACACAGATGTTTCTCCCCCGCATCCCAATCTCCCTCCCTTCCCCTTTCTAAAATCAATAAGCATGTTCTTGGATGAGGATTAAAAAAAATTAAGTAGCTATCAGACCCACTGACTATTAGGTAATGAATCCAGCCTCTTTTTACTTCATCATTTTCTTTTTTGTTTAATCCTCACCTGAGGATATGTTTATTGATGAGAGAGAGAGAGAGAGAGAGAGAGAGAGAGAGAGAGAGAGAGAGAAACATCGATGTAAGAGAGAAACATCCATCAGTTGCCTCCAGTGCACACCCTGGCCTGACCGGGGATTGAACCGACAACCTAGGTATGTGCCCTGATCAGGAGTCAAATCCCAACCTTTTGGTGTATGGGATGACGCTCCATCAAACTGAGCCACCCAGCCAGGGCCCATCATTTCCTTTAGTTTCTTCATGGGAGTTTATGATCTGTGGAGATGTCATGAGTGTGAGTTGCAGGCACTTCTGCAACCCTTTCGTGAGTTGAGTGACTGAGCACACTCTGAAAAAGAGGGCATTAGGAAATGGCAGCAGTGCCAGGGCACAGCTGATGGCACACACAGGATTTTTTGCAACCAAAAGCTTTTGTTTAACAATCTCTCGTGATAACCTGTTTATTATAATCAGTTGTAATTCATGCCTTGGTCATGTGTTATACTTCTATTATTTCTATACCGAACCCTCCGTTACCTTCTTTAACCAAAAGACAGGAAAGAAGACAGTGACGTTGAACCCCAGGGGTCCAACGGGGAGAAACTGATGTGTAAAGATGAGGCAGTGAGATGGCCCTGGTGGGCCCAGAGCAGAACCAGAAGTCACATGACTCCGCTCCCTATCGGAGTCCCCTGAGCTCGGTTTAGGAGTAGGGCAGTGTGTCCTCCTCGGATCTTCACTCACTTGTACGTTAAAAACAATCTTCCTGGCTTTCATGAGGGAAGTCTTTACAGGTAGCAAGTCTTTCCTGTGTTCTGAGTGCCTGCCTTTGGAGCTTCCCACCACCAAACCCTGGAGGAGTGAGGCTCAAAGCTAGTGGCAGGGCCAGGAAAGTCAAATGGAAGGAAAGAATAGGATTCCAGCTTCCTCCAGAGCCTCATCTTTCCTGTTGCATGATCTTCCACAAGGACAAAGACAACTCTTCCACTAGATCAGGGGTGTCAAACTCATTTTCACCGGGGGCCACATCAGCCTCGAAATTGCCTTCAAAGGGCTGAATGTAATTTTAGAACTGTACAAATGTAATTACTCCTTAACAGTTAAGCGAGAGCTCAGTGCTGCTGCCAGGTAGAAACAAGGTGGTGGGCTGGATAAAACAAGGTAGAGGGCTGGATATGGCCCGCGGGCCTTGTGTTTGCCACCTGTGCCCTAGATGATGTATATTCCTCTTTGGCTGACTCTCACCTCACCCCCACTTTCTAGAATCTGTGACAATCTTACTGCCACCCCACCCCATTCGTTTCTCCCTCTACCAGGGAACTGAGCCCAATTACCAAGTCCTGATGCGCATCCTGATCTCTAGAAGTGAGACTGACCTGCTAAGCATCCGAGCTGAGTTCAAAAAGAAATTTGGGAAGTCCCTCTACTCTTCCCTCCAGGTGACAGCTTCACCCTTCACCTCCCCACTGCACTCCCTGCACACAGCTGAACTTATGTCCTGGATAATTCATGAGTCTTTGGTTAATTTAGTGTAAGACTCCAGGCTCCAGACAAGCTCTGGATCAGCACAAGGGAGGGGGCAGAGTGCCTGGGCTACAGAGCTATGGGCCTTCCTGACACTTGCTTCTCTTATCTGCAGGATGCAGTGAAAGGGGACTGCCGTCCAGCCCTACTGACACTGTGCAGGGCTGAAGACCTTTGAGACTACTCCACCCCTCTGTCCCCACAGACAGTCAGGGATCTGAGATCCCATGTTTGACTGAGCCTGCAGGAGACCGACTGAGCCAGAAATAGAATTGCATCTCATGTTTGGGCTTCTTGTTGAGTCTGGAACTCAAAGTTTTCTTTTAAATCCTTTAATTTCTCTCATCTCAAAGTGATACTTGCTATGGTGGTCAGTGGTACGGGCTGTGAAAGTATTCACAAGGAGAGGAAAGTGTAAAGAGTAAAATTTTTATCCACCCTCCAAGAAAGGAGAGGGGCTTGGTGTGGAGAGATACACCAACCTTGAGGGGTGGGGACTTTGGGCTTTTATTGGATTATAATTGGATTTTAAAAGTGGGGGTGGGGGGTTACTGTGGTGAGGCCCCGGGGCCGTTGGGGAAGTTCTGACAGGAGGCTACAGTTTGTTCCGATGTTATCTTCTGCCTGGGGCTGTAGGGAGTGGTTCTGTTTTTGCTTCCAGTTAATTCCCAGTCCTGGGGATAAGCTCACAAGAGTAAAATGGCAGTCATGTTTAACAAGGTCACAGGCGTGCTAGGCACCTGGTGCCGCAACGGCAAATGGGGCTGGCCTTGTCCTTTCAATACCTGCACCTGACTCGCCTAGCTCTGTCTTGGATGTGGGTTACTAGGAGCTGCTGGATAGTTTCTGCCCTGCCTCATCCTTCCCATACCCTGCACAGAACACCTCGCTGGTACCGGTCGTCTTCAGCCAACTTCATGCTTGTTTGTGTTCCCTGATTGAAGTCAGGGTGGAGCAGGACGTGGGCGGGGAGGAGGCCTGGAAGTAGACGTCCGGTGGGTTACTCGACAGGAATCCTGTGTCGGGCTCTAGTGCTGCAGGTATCAACAACCCCTCTCCCCTAGGGGTGTCCCCCCCC